>JAVTVY010018267.1:0-80450 GCA_036873755.1 Hanleya hanleyi
AGTGGTCGGAGTGAAATAAAATGATGATGACTATACAAAGCCAGTTTTCCCGACATTTGGGACGAATAGATACGACTTGTTTACGACTGTTTGCGATGCAGTTACAAAGAAATACGATACTTTTACCCAAGGGTCTATCTTAGGCCCTCTTTTATTTAATATCTTTCTAAATGATATTTTTAGCTTTGTCAAAAAATCTACATTATATAATTATGCTGACGACAATACTATCTCACGGTCCCATAAAAATCTTAATATTATGGTAAAAGATCTCCAAGATGACAGTGAGATTCTGATTGATTGGTTTCATGTAAATGGCATGCAGGCTCATCCTGATAAATTTCAAGCCATGAATGTTGGGAAAAAAACCAATGATGTGTGTGAGTCACTGAATATTAAAGGAGAGATAATTAGGTGTCAAGAAAGTGCAAAGTTGTTGGGTGTAGATTTTGACTATCTCCTTAAGTTTGACTCTCACATATCTAACCTGTGTAAGAAAGCCGGACAACAATTAAATGTTCTCGGCAGGCTTAGTCACATGTTATCTACCAACACTAAGCTTCTCATTTACAAATGTTTTATTCGTTCGAATTTTAATTATTGTCCTTTAGTCTGGCACTTCTGCAGTAAACAATGTAATGTTAAAATGGAAAAACTCCAGTATAGAGCATTACGTTTTGTTTATCGGGATTGGGAAAGTAGCTACGATGACTTACTGCACAAATCAAAACTTCCCTCCTTAGAATTAAGTAGACTTAGGTCCATAGCAACTGAAGTTTTTAAAATCTTACACGGTAATTCACCTAAATTTCTTAATGACTTGATACAGAAACGTAATTGTTCTTATTCTCTTAAATCAGATAATGTCTTATATGTACCACGGGTCCGAACTACTACATATGGCAACAAGTCTTTTAGATTTCAGGCCACACAGATCTGGAATGGTCTGCCGAACGAATTCAGAAAGGTTGAGAATTTCAATGACTTTCGCAGACTACTAAGGAGCTGGTGTGGTCCTAGCTGCAAATGTGCCATGTGTAGGAGTTCAGCTTCTTAATTATATTTACAGCTCTTTATCATTTCTAGTCTAGTCCCTATATGTACTAAATTTTAAATTATTTATAATCAGATATACTTTCTTAATTGTACACATTCATTCATCATTTCTAGTCTCATTTTACATGTACCTAATTTTAAATTTTAAATTGTGTTTAATCAGACAATTTCTTAACTGCCTGTAAACTCTAAATTACATGTACACAATTGTTTATCGTTTCTAGTCTTGTTCTTATATGCTCTAGTTTTAAATGTATATAATCAGATACCATATAAATTCTTAACTGCTCGTAAATTCTTAATATATGTTTATCATTTCTAATCTCGTTTCTACATGTACTCATTTTAAATCGCATGTAATCATATATAAAATCTATAACTTGGGGTATATCCCTCATGTACATAATTACTTTAGAAATTGTGATATCGTTTTACTTATATTTTTATACTTTTATTGTCTATGTTATATCAATGTTATGTCGGTAAAATAGCTCGCTCAGAGCTAATGTTTATCATGTTTTAAAACTGACAACCGATGTTTACGATAACTTCGCATACCATGTAAGCTATCGTAACTATTCGTATTTATTTTTCTCTTGACGATTGTTAGCGGAACTGTTACCAATAATGCTATTAAATCACGAGTTAATTGGTTTATACGACGTTTATTACACAAAGTAATTGGAGCACAGTGAGCGCAGCTCATTAGTGTTCTCCTAAAATACATTGCTTTGACAGAAAACAATTATTCTTTACAGAAAACATTGTAATACGGTAGGTATATATACTTGATGAGCGGCTTGCCGGTTGTAGTGCTGTAATTCGGTATTACAATAGCTTGATAGAACGAAGTACAAAAGCAAAAGGCATACTAACAGGGTGTCGTCAGCTATGATCAGTGTCCGTGCGAGTTAGCTACCAGATGATATGAATTGAACAAGTTGGAGGCCGCGGCATAGATTAATCCATTCTGTTTGTTTCTTCAATAAAAGTGCCAACGTGAATTTGTATATTTATATTTTCCTGCTCGGTTTTATTGCTGTCACCCGAAAGAAGATTGTGGCATGGGACTGAATGAACATTACTGTACATGGTAGACAAGTTTGCAAACATTTTTCGTCGCGAAACAGTGAATAAGGGACAATCAAGCAAGAAATGTTTGGCTGTCTCATCGCGGAAGCCACATGCACATGATGTAGTATCCGACAGGTGATTATTAAACAGGTGGCGCTTTAAGTTGCTACAACCATTACGGATACGGCAAAGTTGTATGTTTTGTTTCCTAGGACCAACATAGTTCCAAGGGGGTGGAGTAGGCTTTTGATGCATTTGGATTAAGTCCCGTTTGAATTGGGGAAGGCTCGACATATTGCGTACAAAAGAAGGTAAACTATTCCAATCTCGAACAGTAGCTGGAAAGAAAGAATTTAGATGAAGCTCAGTACGGCATCTGTATGGTGTGAAATGACCTGTGTTGCGCAAATATTGTATGCATTCCTGTCCGCAGTAGATGGTCATTCTCATGGCATCAGATTGTATATCCCCTATTGTCATATATGTTTACCGGCGGTTTGGAGGTTACAAACTCTGACGTTGGGAGAATGTAGAGGGTGGGAGTCGTCGAATTAGGGTTGAAGGGACAAGCTCATGAACTATTTTAAATAGCATCAGGAGTCGATGCATTCGTCTTCTGACAAGTAACTGTTCGAAGCCAGACAGAATATAAAGTCCGAGACGAGGAACTGCGTGTGAGGCCCGTAATAAATCTTGGGCATTCTTTTTGAATATTTTCGAACTTATTTACATGGATATTATCTATATTGTCCCAGATGATGTCAGCATATTCCATGCAGGGTCTGATAAAACTTTTGTACATGATTTCAAGACTTTTTCTATCTAGTACGTACTTCAGTGACAACTTACATTGAGTTGTAATAATCAGGTTTTCAATATGGTTATGCCAGCTCGCCCTGCTATTGAAAGTCAGCCCAAGATGCATTACAACGTAGTTACGACGACTTACGAGTATTTACGATAAAATTACGAATATTTGAGACTTAATGCAAAATCGCATTGCTTGGCGAATTTTTTGAACATTTTGAAATTGGCGCGGCGATAAAACCGAGGCGACGATTTTCTTACGAATTGAAGCCATGGCTTACGAATCATGACGAATGTCTTTACGAATAGCTTGCGAGTATCTTTCCAATACTTACGATCTTAAATCGTCAAGCTTCTTAAAGGAGTTCGCCTAAGTGGGACTTGGGCTTTGGGGCACCTCCATTTACTGCTGGCGATTTGGGGCCAGAGGGCACGGGTTCGAGTTCCCGCATGGTTCTGGTCCATCCAGCGCAAGTATTTGTACTTTATCAAGAAAATGTCATCCTAGAATAATTGAATATAATTTTTTTGTTAGGTGTAACCTCGAGTTGAATGCCTCTGTAAATAAACTCGAGAGTTATCATTCTTTAACCATATATGCCCAATACTATACACCTGAGTCAAGCTCTACTCGTTAATATATTAGATCGAAAATTCAGTCTGTCAGACTGGAATTGGTGATCAATCTATTCGACTGAATATTCCATGTATTAGATCGAAAACTTCAATCTAGTCCATCGAATTTTCTGTATACATAAGACTCATTATATCTTTTTCAATCTGTTAAATTGAATTTTCCCATCCAATAAAATATTGGTCACTAATTTCAATTTGACAGATTAAATTTCAATCTAATTATTTAGAGAGTAGTAGAAAATGTCAAAACAATTCAATTGTTGACGTCACGGCGACGTTATTTTCCAAAAAAGCTCCTTTGAGTTAATTTTTTGGTCGGATTTTTTATTTATGTGTTTTCTTTGTAAAAACGCACGATGAATTAGTAAATAATAATCCTCGCAGAAAAGCATGAATGTTGAAGAATAATATCGAAAACTTCACTTTTCTGGTACCCCATATGGACGCCATTTTGACTTTACCCATGAGTCGCTTCTGGAGGGGGAGGTATGCAGCTGGACTAAAAATGACCCCAATATGACAAAACTACAAAATCACGGAGTGTCAGCTCTCAATTATTTGTCGTTCCGGAGATAGGGTAGTTGGTAGGGGGACCATAACGACCCCAGGCGTGGTAGGGTTAAAGGGAAATCCAAGCACCCCAACCCTGCTCGAGGGATTGTTAATCTGTGGAATAAAAATGTGTCCAACATGTAAGGCTTAACATTGTCTTCCGTTTAGAAATAGTACAATTGGACGATGGAAAACTCAACACATCGCTTTTTCTGCTGATGGCATCACTGATGTAAGACCTCATGAGCTAGTATAACATTTTATCATTTGTTGAGGAAGTATTGAAGCTGTGGGTTTCGGAAGATGTAGTGATACACCTAGTGACGGAGATAATGTGCAAAAATGATCGATAGATGAGAAAATCGGCAACATGCATGCGTCTGGCAAGGATATGGAGCTAGCAGGCAAAGCAAGGGGCTGAGAAAATATAGGTTGCCTAATATTGGCATGTCTATGCGGGTTCTTCCGACTTCACACCCAACGGTGAAAAAAAGTTGTTTACGTGATTGTTTATATGAAACACATCTGTGTAATTTCTGTTGAAACAGTTTGTAAGCTGCAGAAATCAAGGCGAAAATAATACTTGCCCAGAAGAGCTTGCCCGACCGCAGGTCCGGGGACTTCAGGCGTGGCCGGCCTGAGTGGCACAGAATAAAACACAAGCGGGATACTTAATGCCGGTGCGCATTTCACTTTTCTCAAAGACATGGCATTCATTTATCAAACTTTAGTTATACATCAATGCGGACGGCCGCACGGGTAAATACGTCCTGGCGATAGAAACCGACATTGTTTTTAAAAAAATTTTTTCCCTTGTTATTGTCTTGCACTGAAGAGTACGTTTAAAAATTCACAAAATTAATTCGATTCATATTCTCTTCCATCCGTTGTCTCTGTATCTGTTCAGTTATCAGACAGTACGGTGATCTACAATACGTTGGATTTTGAGATTAAATACCGCCTTGATCCAAGCAATGTCCCGATGCTCCAACCCTAGAGACTGTGAGTGCCTAGATTCTAAACAGGACAGATCTCTCAAGTGTGGTTCATGTACGCGGTACCAGAAGAAGGTCTTGAAGATGTAATCTTGGTTAGCGGAAAAGACTAATACAGAAAGTTTAGACGAGGCGATGAGAGTTGCCACTGATGTTTGAGTTCGTGTGTAGGTATAAGTTTTAGGCCTACACACGTGTAACCGTGTGTATGGGTAGACTGTGAAAATGGTGATGCTAAAACAGAACGATGGTTAGGATGTATCTTTCCTGAACCCGAACTTTCGAATGTAAATAAGTAGATACTGATTCCTTTTCACGGATTCCTGCGTTCAGTGTGGACACCCTGGCTTAGGTGTTGTGATGAAATCAGTACTTCAACTTAAGCAGTGGGTGTAACCCTCGAAACATGTGTGACAGATGGGTTCATACTCCGTGCATACAGGGGTAGGCTAAATCAACGTCGCACAACATTACCGCAGAAACAGGGCTATACCACCAAGCATTTCTGTTAAAGTGTTTCGCAAATTTTGCGATAGATATCCCATGGGATAGCAAAATACGAGGGTAGCCTGCATGATCTATCGCAATACGTTTCGTAACAGGTGTCTAATTCCGCTTCCACTTCCACTTCCACTCGGGACTTGGGGCCGTATATTTCAAGATCCTCACGGTGTTCATATGAACAGGCACAATCAAAGCGTCACTGAGATACATCATTCTCTAGATAACGACTTTAGTCTATCTTTATGTATACTGGGATTGTCTTTTTGAATTTGGTGCTAGAGTTGTTATTTGGAATATGGAATAGGTATTTGGATTATGGACACAGATATTCTTTAATGGACGACGGCTGAATTATGAATCACGGAACAGACGCCTGTAATTAGTAGAATTACGAGGACAATTCAGAAGTTAAATAGAATGTTTATTCTGGAGTAATATGAGCGGATCGATCACATTGGCAATTTCTAGTACCTTTGAGTATGAGAGACCAGATGCATAAACAGCATTCCTGCTGGGCATGTAGATAGAAAAATAGACTACAGAGAAAGCCCCACAGGGGGTTTGATAGACTTTCGACAGATGTTCTTGGACCTTTCCCGTAGACGCCAAGCGGGAACTGGTTCATAGTAATGGTGGCTAATTAATTCACGAGTTGTTTCCAGATATTCCCCATAAAAGATCAGACTAAAGTTACCTGAACGAAGAGGATTTTAGATGAAATTAATAGCCGATTTGGATGTCCATTATATTCGCCAGGGGTTTAACCATAGGAATTGTTTGTTTGTAGAGCTTCGCTGTTTACTTGAGATATGTAACAGTCGGACATCTGCACGACATACACAGTGCAATGACAAAGTTAATAGGTTCAACCGGACCGGGGTGAGGATGATTCATGCTTACCCGAGTGGCCAACAGCGTGATTCAAGCTTTCATTTGCGAGGCCTCGTTGCTGCACACAGAGCAACTCCACATGAAATTACCATGTTGACCATCACCTTGTGGATGCTACAACGTGAGGTGAGACTTCCCGCAGAAGCGATGGTAAATCTGATTATGTTCTGATCATGTCATATGGTCAGAATGGCGACCAAATATGAGACTAGACGACGTATGCGCATGCCATTGAATTTGAAGATTGCATTGAAGCCACAGACGAAATCTGATGACTTTAATGGGATCACAGGCCCCCAAAACAAGAGTTTGGGGGGGGGCGGGGGAGTAGTATAGAAAGAGCATTTAAGGTCGACTTTTGCCGGGGGAGATAACACTTGCATCCGCCAGGGGAGCCATTTGCATGTTATAGTATAGGAAACGGCCATTCACGGCCTTTGACCTCTGAGGCTGCGTGGAGGGCAAGGCCGCTATAGTTGCGGCAACCTTTGGCCTCGAATTCTGCCGCGGTGATGTGGTTCTTCGGAGAAACCTCTGCGGCCACAGAAAATAGGCCCATGGTTGACTTCCAATGCTAATGTATACGTGGAATGCCTAAACGAGTATGGGAATAGACGTTTTGGAACCGAGTTGGGTCCCTAGTGGACCGATTGGGTCGAGTGAGGTATTAAAGTGAAGCGCTCCTCGAGGGCGATCCAGCGATGGGTGGGTGCATGGAAAAGTTTCTCCAGAAAAACAGCGGAACACGGACTTTACCCCTAAAATAAGGGAAAACTATCAACCCTATCCAATACGGGTAATATCGGTCCCCCGGGCTTATTGGGGTGAGAGAGGTAGGGTGGTGGAGTGGGTGTATGTAAAGTTTTTCCAGAAAAAAACACGGAACACGGACTTTACAATAGGGGCCTGTATTATACAATATACGTGGAAAAAGCCTATATGGAGTATGGAGGGGGGGGCGGTCATTTTTTTTGTGGGTTTTACTATGGATTGTTTGATCTTTGGTCTTGTTTTTCACGTTTCGCCATTTAGTACACGATGGGAAGGGTCCCGGAGCTAAATGGTGAAATTTTTCGAAAAAATTCACCGAGGCCTGGGTAGGCCCATATAGGTCCATACTGGCTATGGGGGTATAGGTCCAGCCTGGAATTTTTTTTGTGGGTTTTACTATGGGTTGTTTGGTCTTGTTTTTCACGTCACGCTATTTAGAACACGATAGGAAGGGTCTCGAAGCGAAACGGTGAATTTTTTTTTTTAAAGTTTACCGAAGCTTGGGTAGGCCCATATAGCTCCATACTGGCTATGAGGGGATAGGTACATACTGGGAAAATCTTTTGGGGGTTTGTTCATGAGAGAACAACAGCAACAACAAGAAGTTTTTTGGTTCGGTCTTGTTTTTCACGTCTCGTCACGAAAAACACGATGGGAAGGGTCCCGGAGGTAAACGGTGAAATTTTTTGGAAAGTTAACTGAGGCCCGGGTAGGCCTATATAGGCCTACCCGGGGGATAGGTATATACTGGGTGGACGTTTTGGGGTCTAGGTGAGCCCCTAGTTGTCCTATGGTGTCGTATGAGGTCTTAACTTGAAACTCTCGTGCATCCGAGGAGCATCCGACTGGACTAATGTATGGCTTGTTGTCAATATTCTGGGTATACGCAGTCTGGTCGTAGTATAGAAAGCAGGCATTGGGGGGAGGGGGGTACTTGGGGTAGAGATAGACCACTATTGATCCAAATCGGACGTGGGCAGTGTCTAAGTGAAGCTTTTGTGGGGTAGAGTCAGAATGGGTGTTTTTATTGCAAGTCGCGTCAATCTGCGCATGCGCAGTTGGGTGTAGTAAGTAAAGTGGTCATTTTGGGGGTGCAGAGGAAGGTTTTTGGGGTAGAGATGGACCATCCTTGGCCCGAATGCATCATGTGGGGTGTCATTTTCTAGCTCTCGGGGCGCAGACCTCGATTTGAGGGATGTTCACGTCATCTGTGGCGTCCTCGGTGACGTCATCAGTATGAGTAATATAGAAAGCAGGCAGTTTTGGGGTACGTAGGGGAATGTTGTGGTAGAGATGGACCACTATTGGTCCAAATGGGTCGTGGGGTATTTCAAAGTGACGCTATTGTGGGGAAAAGTCAGAATGGCGTGGTTTTTATTGCAAGTCAATCTGCGCATGCGCAGTTGGGTGTAGTAAGGAGTGGCAATTTTGGAGGATGCGTGGGGGGGGGTTTTGGTAGAGAGGGGCCATCCCTGGTCCGAATGCGTCGTGTGGGGTGTCTTTTTGTAGGTTTTGTGGTATAGACGACGATTTGAGGGATGCCAACAGCATCTGTGACATCATCGATGACGTCATCAGTATGAGTAGTAGCGAAAGTGGGCATTTGGAGGGTGTGAAGGAAGGGTAGATATGGACCATCCGCTGTCCGAATGCGTCGTGTGGGGTGTCATCTTGTAGCAACGCCCGCCAACGCCAAGCCTAACGTTTCAACACCCTGGTGAAATAGCTCAGAAGCTCTGATTTTCTAGATATTCCATGGAATTGTCACTAATTCTTCGAAATGCAGTGACGCCCGTCAACGCCGGTCGTTACGCCTTAACGCTCTAACATAACGCCTTGACACCATGATATAGACCGGAGAGAGACCAACAACAACAAGAAGGCTGACACATGAGAGAACAACAGCAACAACAAGAAGTTTTCATATAGTTTATTCTCTCCAATGTTACATCCTACCCACGCTGGGGGAGCCGCGTTGGGTATGTTTACAAGTCAAGAAGACTCTTGTCCAATCAGAGGCCGTCCTTTGTATCTGTCATATTCGTTCTTGTCCGTTAGATGTATAGAGAAGTCGCCGTTTCAGAAAGTTCCATCCCTTTGTTCTAGTCCTCGTCGGGCAGTTCAGGATATTGTTCGGGCAGCATGTCCTGAAACAGTTGTTTGCGCATTCTGATCGCATTTTCCAGGGCCTCGGTGGGTGATAACCCCATATCCTCTTCCAAGTGACGCTTGGTCTTCATGATGGACCTGTGTGTGGGGTCGCCTTTTATTTCAAGAGGCAGCAGGCTATACCGTTTATAGATGGCCATGGCTGTTTTCCTGATGCAGGGGCGCATGTATGCCTGTTGTAAGTTATCCTGTCCGCCGTCTTCGATTACCGCAGCATAACTACGAATAGCTTTATCCACAATACGATCCCAGAAGGTAGGTTCTGCCGCAATTTCCTGGGATGCAGGCTGAATATGTGAGGTCAAGCCCTCCGTATCAGTAGATACTCTCAACAATCTCACTTTCCTGGGATGTAGGCTCTCTGAGGTCAAGATCTGAGGTCAAGCTCTCCGTGTAAGTAGATAGACTCTCAGCAGTCTCTGTATCAGCATCCGCCTGAACGGACTCACTGAGTCTTCAATCCCATGTATATTTTTCTGGTGTCGCATCATATCGTGATGTCTGGTGAATGTGCGTTCGCACTCGGAACAAGTACAAGCTATGTTGACGGTTGAACATCGAATCTGCGTGCTTTGGCCATACACTCGCTTTTATAGATAGTAACGCCCGTCAACACTTAGCTTAACGCCTCACCGCTCTGGTGAATTAGCCTAAAAGCTTTTATTTTCATGGAATTATCACTAATACATCGAAATGCGGTGACGCCCGTCAACGCCCGTTTCAACGCCTAATCGCCTTATCTTAACGCCCGTATCAACGCCTCAATGCTTATCTTAACGCTTTAACGCCTTTTAATGATGCGTTCAAACAAATGTTTCTTTTGTGCTATTGCTCTGACATACGCCACTTTCCAGTTCAGGTCCGAGGTTTTCAACATCGACGCTGTTCTTTCGATTTCCGTATGGACTGGGTCCTTGTCCAGCAATTTTATATGGATCAGGAGGTCGACATACTGCTGACGTAAAACCCGTCGTAGTCTGGGTGACAATGTGTTATGTGCTAACATTGCGACTTCAATTGACAACTCACTCAACTTCATCTCTCCCCCTCCTCGTCCTCATCCTCCTTTGGAGAACGATTAACCTTTGATCACGTGTCCGGAAGTGACCTTTGACCCTGCGCTGCTCCGAAGTGACGTCATCGTACGCAGGCACACACACACACACACACACACACATATATGGTGCACTCGCACCCTGGTGTACCCTATGCCTGTGTTTACAATAGTTGTCATGTATTATACAATGATGAGGAACACGTGTTCATTCCTATATGTACAGACACCACCATCACCACCACCACACACCGCCACCACACACCACCACCGCCACACACCACCGCCACCATCACCACCACCACCGGGCGATGACGGGCGTCAACGCCCGGTGGTGGTGGGCGCTCCCGTGCGGCAGAGCACTTGGATCGGAGCTCAAAGCGTGTGGAGCTCAGAGCTGGGAAGTGACGTCATGGTTTTACATCCGGGTTCTCATCTTTCATCTGGGTTTTTCATGTTTACTGTCACGTGAGCGGCACCGGAAAATGTCACAAGACAGGTGGCGCCCCTTGGAGCTCTTGCATATAAACACGACATGCATCACACACACACACACACACACACATACCTGGTGCACCCGCACCCTGGTGTACCCTATGCCCTACGGGCTATAGGGTACAGGGTGCACCAGGTGTGTGTGAGTGTGTGATGCATGTCGCCTGTCTTGTGACAACTTCCGGTTCAGGTCACGTGACAGTACACCCCCAAAATTGCCACTTTACTTATTACACCCAACTGCGCATGCGCAGATTGACGCGACTTGCAATAAAAACACACGCTATTCTGACTTTTTCCCACAAAAGCTTCACTTTGACGCCTCCCACGACCCATTTGGACCAATAGTGGTTCATCTCTACCTCAAACACACTCCCACGCACCCCCAAAGTGCCTGCTTTCTATACTACTCTTACCGATGACGTCACCGAGAACATCCCTCAAATCGAGGTCTACGCCCCGAGAGCTACAAAATGACACCCCATACGATGCATTCGGACCAAGGATGGTCCATCTCTACCCCCAAAACCTTCCACTACACCCCCAAAATGACCACTTTACTTACTACACCCAACTGCGCATGCGCAGATTGACGCGACTTGCAATAAAACACACCATTCTGACTCTACCCCACAAGAGCTTCATTTTGACACCTCCCACGACCCATTTGGACCAATAGTGGTCCATCTCTACCCCAAACACACACCCCCACCTATCCCCCAAAATGTCTGCTTTCTGTACTGCGGCCAGACTGCGCATGCGCAGAATATTGACAACAGACCATGCATTAGTCCAGTCGGATGCTCCTCCACGAGAGTTTCAAAATAAGACATCATACGACACCATATGACCTCTAGGGGCTCACCTAGACCCCAAAAAGTCCACCCAGTATGGACGTATCCCCCTATAGCCAGTATGGGGCTTTATGGGCCTATATACAGACCTCGGTGAACTTTTCAACAAATTTCACCGTTTCGCTCCGGGACCCTTCCCATCATGTTTTACGTGGCGAGACGTGAAAAACCAGACCAAGCAACCCATAGTATCCCCCCAAAAAACATTCCTCAGTATGGACCTATACCCCCATGGCCAGTATGGACCTACCCAGGCCTCAGTGAACCTTTAAAAAAATTTCACCGTTTAGCTCCGGGACCCTTCCCATCGTGTACTGACCTATATCCTCTCATCCCGTCCATCATCTGACCTTGGATCATGTTTTGGCGGTAATGCGGTCAGCATCCGTGGACAGAAATAGTCCCAAATACGTGGGTTTTCGTGAGAATGTTCGGCAATCTTCAGGGGCGGGAGGGGCCCGTAGTGGACTGATTGGATCGAGTGAGGTGTCAAAGTGAAGCACTCCTCCAGGACCATATGGAATGCATGTACTGACTTGTATCTGGGTTTTTTCCATCATGTGGCGTCACGTGATCTGGAATGCATGTACTGACTTGTATGCCGTCCGTTCATTTGAGTCGGGGTATTGGGGCCACTACGGAAGGATTTTGCAAGTCATGGGTGGGTGTGTGTAAAATGAGGATGTGTTTCGAAAATATAAAAAGCGGAACACGGACTTTACCCCTACAATAGAGGAAACCCCTATCCCAAAGGGCTAATATCGGTACCCGGGATTATCGTGGTCTGCCTATCCAGTCATGGATGGGTGCATGTAAAACCCTGTACGGGCTATAGAGTACACCAGGGCGCGGGTGCACCAGGTATGTGTATGTGTGCGCTTGCGTACGATGACGTCACTTCCGAGCAGCGCAGGGTCAAAGGTCACTTCCGGTCATGTGGTCAAAGGTCACTTCCGGTCACGTGACTGGAAGTGCACTCGGAGATCAAAGATTAATCGGCCTCTAAAGCCCCTTTATCGCTCGTTAAGGCGCTGAGACGGGCGTTAAGGCGTAAAGATAGGGCGGTAAGGCATTGAGAAGGGAGTTAAGGCGTGACGACGGGTGTTGACGGGCGTTGAGACGGGCGTTAAGGCATAACGACGGGCGTTGACGGGCGTCACTGCATTTCGATGTATTGGTGGCAATTCCATGAAAATCAATGCTTCTGAGCTAGTTCACCAGGGCGTTGAAGCGTTAAGCAAAGCGTTGACGGGCGTTACTGTCTATAAAAGCAAGTGTATTGCCAAAACACGCACAGTCGACGTTCAAGCGTCAATGTGGCTTATACTTGCTCTGAGTGCCAACGCACTTTCACCAGACGTTACGATATGATGCGACACGAGAAAAATATACATGGGATTGAAGAGTCCGAGGCACAAGGAGCCGATACAGAAATTGGTGAGAGTCTACCTACTGATTAGGAGGGCTTGACCTCAGATGGTCAGCCTACATCCCAGGAAAGTGAGATTGCTGAGAGTCTATATACTGATACGGAGAGCTTGACCTCAGATAGTCAGCCTACATATCAGAAAAGTGAGGCAGAACCTTCCTTCTGGGATCGTATTGTGACAGCAGCTATCAATACTCATGCTGCAGCGATCCAGGACGCCGGACAGGATAATTTACAACAGGCGTACACCCAAATGCGCCCCTGCATCAGGATGACAGCCATGGCGATCTATGAGCAGTATACCTTACTACCGCTTGAAATGAAAGGCGACCCCACACACAGGTCCATCATGAAAACCAAGCGTCACTTGGAAGAGGATATGGGGCTACCACCCACTGAGGCCCTGGAAAATGCGATCAGGATGCGCAAACAACTCTTTCAGGACATGTTGCCCGAACAATATCGAGGCCTGCCCGACGACGATTAGGTCACACCGAGCAAAGATGAAAGTTTCTGAAACGGCGACTTCTGATTGGACAAGAGCAGCCGAGAATACATCTAACGCAGTAACGGGCAAGAACGAATATGACTGATACAGCGCCAATTAGCGGCCTCTGATTGGGCAAGAGTCTTCTTGAATTGTAAAGATACCCAACGTGGGTATGATGTACTGGATGGGAGAATAAACCATATGAAAAAAAACCTGTTGTTGTTGTTCTCCTCATCTCTCATCCTTGATGTTGGTGTTTTTCTTTCATCTATGTATATCATGGCGTCAATGCGTTATGCTAGGGCGCTAAGGCGTAATGACGGAAGCTCGGAGCTCGTGGATGGAGTAGTCGGAAGCTCGGAGCTCGGAGCTCGGGGATTAGGCAGGCGGGAGCTCGGAGCTCAAAGCACGGGGCCCCAAAACTGTTGCTTTCTATACTAATCCCCACCCTACCTCTCTCAGCAGGCCCCGATAAGCCAGGGACCGATATTAGCCGTTTGGGACAAGGTTGATAGGAGTTTTCCCCTATTGTAGGGGTAAATTCCGTATTCCGCTTTTGATATTTTCGGGACAAATCCTAAATTTACATACACCCACTTCGCCACCCTACCTCTCTCAGCAGGTTTTAACTTCTGTTTTCTACGTTGTATCATCTTCCTGATGGAGATTAATAGGCAGACCCCGATAAGCCCCACTAGACGTGGTTAATAGGAGTTTTCCCCTATTTCAGGGATAAAGTCCGTGTTCCGCTTCTTTTTTTTCGGGACAAATCCTTAATTTACATGTACCCACTCCCCCACCCTACCTCTCTCTGCAGACCCCGATAAGCCCGGGTATCGATATTCGCCCTTTTGGACAAGGTTGATAGGAGTTTTCCTCTATTGTAGGGGTAAAGTCCGTGTTCCGCTTTTTATATTTTTGGGACAAATCATCAATTTGCATACACCCCACTCCCCACCCTACCTCTCTGAGCAGGTCCCGATAAGCCAGGGGACCGATATTAGCCCTTTGGGGTAGGGCTGATAGGAGTTTTCCCTTATTGTAGGGGAAAAATTCGTGGTCCCCTTTTTATATTTTCGAGACAAATCCTAAATTTATATACACCCACCCTGCGCCCAGGCTCCGATCAGTCCGGGTGACCGATAGTCGCCCTTTAAAGTTGATAGGGGCGTTCCCCTGTTTTAGGGGTAAAGTCCGTGTTCCGCATTTTATATTTTCGAGACAAATCCTAAATTTACATACACCCACTTCGTCACCCTACCTCTCTCAGCAGGCTCCGATAAGCCCCACTAGACGTGGTTAATAGGAGTTTTCCCCTGTTTCAGGGATAAAGTCCGTGTTCCGCTTTTTTTTTCGGGACAAATCATTAATTTACATGTATCCACTCCCC
The DNA here is from genome assembly GCA_036873755.1 of Hanleya hanleyi. Lineage (NCBI taxonomy): Eukaryota > Metazoa > Mollusca > Polyplacophora > Lepidopleurida > Hanleyidae > Hanleya > Hanleya hanleyi. The sequence goes on from JAVTVY010018267.1 coordinate 15,168, forward strand.
CACCCTACCTCTCTCTGCAGACCCCGATAAGCCCGGGACCGATATTAGCCATTTGGGATAGGGTTTCCTCTATTGTAGGGGTAAAGTCCGTGTTCCGCTTTTTATATTTTCGGGACAAATCATCAATTTACATACATCCCACTCCCACCCTACCTCTCTGAGCAGGTCTCGATAAGCCAGGGAACAGATATTAGCCCTTTGGGGTAGGGCTGATAGGAGTTTTCGCTTATTGTAGGGGAAAAATTCGTGTTCCCCTTTTTATATTTTCGAGACAAATCCTAAATTTACATACACCCACGCTGCACCCAGGCTCCGATCAGCCCGGGTGATCGATAGTCGCCCTTTAAAGTTGATAGGGGTGTTCCCCTATTTTAGGGGTAAAGTCCGTGTTCCGCATTTGATATTTTCGGGAAGAATTCTGATTTTACATGCACCCATCCGTGATTTGATAAGCAGACCCCGATAAGCCCGGGTACCGATATTCGCCCTTTGGGATAGGGTTGATAGGGATTTTCCCCTATTTTAGCGGTAAAGTCCGTGTTCAGCTTTTTATGTTTTCGGGAAAAATCCAGATTTTACATGCACCCATCCGTGATTTGATAAGCAGACCCCGATAAGCCCGGGTACCGATATTAGCCATTTGGGATAGGGTTTCCTCTATTGTAGGGGTAAAGTTCGTGTTCCGCTTTTATATTTTTGAGACAAATCCTCATTTTACATACACCCACCCATGACTTGCAAAATCCTTCCGTAGAGACCCCAAGTCCCCGACTCAAATGAATGGGGGTTAGGAGTGAGTGAATAGGGTTTAACGTCGCTTTCAACATTTTTTCAGCTATATCACGACGGGGAAGGGAAGTGAGGGGAGGGGGAGGGACAGGGGTACCTACTTGTAACAGAGCAGATATTATGCTGCCATTTTATAGTACTGTCCCACTGAAATATCATGCCGTAGGCAGACATGACATCCCACTCTGTCACATTATACTGACACCGAGCGAACCAGTCCTTGTTCTATCCTCTTAATGCTGAGCGTAAGCGAGGGAGCAACAAGTTCCATTTTTCAAGTCTTAGGTATGACCCGGCCTGGGATCGAACCCAGTACCTACCGCTTACGAGGCCGACGCTCTAACCATTAGACCACCGCAGTACGGTCTCAAATGAATGGACGGCATACAAGTCGGTACATGTATTCCTGATCACGTGACCGCCGCATGATGAAAAAACCCCAGATACAAATCAGTACATGCATTCCATATGGTCCTGGAGGAGCGCTTCACTTTGACACCTCACTCGATCCAATCAGTCCACTACGGGCCCCTCCCTCCCCTGAAGATTGCCGAACATTCTCACGAAACCCCACGTATTTGGGACTACTTTTTGTCCGGGGAGGTAGACCGCATTACCGCCAAACCGCATCATCGCGGAGGAATCCCCTAACATGTCTAAACATGATCCAAGGTCAGATGATGGACGGGATGAGAGGATACAGGTCAGTACATGCTCAAGTGCACTCAATGACCTTTGACCTCCGTCACATGACCGCCTCAATATGCAAATTTTTGAGGTCAATATGGCCTTAAATTACCATGGTCGATTTCATCTTTATTTTGCCTGATACAGAATCGTATATGTTTCAAGCATCACACAAAGCTTACTGTGAACAATTCAGATAGAAGTTGCATTCATAAACTCCCACTTAAGTACAATATTCCTTCCTTGCTTTATTTGCAGGTAAATTGGTTCTTTTCATGCTGAGGTACTTCTATAACGGTACACATATTCGTAAATGCACAGAAAAACAATATCTTCAAAATCCGTATTATTTTTCTAGTAGTGGCTACTATATTTATGTAAATAATAACTGGGTTCTTTCTCGTGTTCTGAGTCTGCATCGAAGTGGGGGACGGGAGTGACAATAAATTATGACAAGAAAAAAATACGGTTAGCCCTTTATGAGATTCGAACCCGATTGAGGATCATTTGAGACAGAGGTCTATGTCAAACAGCCACTGCCGAAATGTCGTAGAAGTGTTTTGTCTAAGTTCAGATGCGGGGTAGCACCTCTCCGTTTAGAAACGGGGAGATACGAAAATATTCCTGTAAATCAACGGTATTGTTTTAATTGTACTGATCAGCTGGAGTCTGAGAAACATGTCCTATTATATTGTCTACTGTACGCAGACATTAGACTTCCACTTCTTAACGAAGCCCAATATATAAGCCATGATATCTTAAATCAGAATGATGAAGAAGTGTTGAACTTCATTTTACAAAATGCTGATATTGCTAAACATTCTGCCAGAAGCTGCTGCGATATCTTAATACGACGCAAGTCGCTATTATATCATTGATTGTTTTATCATTGTTCTATCATCTCTCATAACTCTCATAAGAGTGGCACATGTAATGGTTTTTATGTGTAAAATAATTTTCTTATTGTGATTACATGTGGTGAGATGTAATAAAAATCATACTTCTACTTTGTTAGTCAATCATGTGGTTAGCCTGTTGAAATCACGCCCACAGTTTCGTAAACACCTGGTGTGTGGAGAATGAAATGGAAATCAATACAGAGAAATCTAAGATTGTCCTCTTTAGAACACTAAGTCTGGAGAAAAGTAAGGTTTCTCTGTGCCAACAACATCATAGATGTTGTACATGAATACACTTACCGATTATGTTTGAATGAATTTTTAGATTATGGTGAAACGGCCAAGCACGTTGCTCGCTCGGCTGGTAGAGCTCTAGGCTTAATTATATCCAAAAGTAAATCTGCGGGAGATGTGAATTTTAAGACTTTTACTAAGAAGTATGATATGATGGTATGGTCTATAATTGAATATGCATCTGCTATATGGGGTACGATGGAATTTTCATGTATTAATGCTATACAAAACAGAGCCATGAGATATTTTCTTGGTCTGGGAATATACGCCCCTAATGCAGCAATTGCTGGTGACATGAGATGGACTGCAGCCAATGTTAAAATGTGGTCCAGTATTTCTAGGTTCTGTTGTCGTTTGTGTAATATGGACAATTCTACATTAAATTTTGAAGTTTAAGTGGGCAAATTCTAAAGCATAAGAATGGCATTTTAGAGTAAGGGGTAGATTTAAAATTAATGGATACGAAGACATAAATATAGAAAACAACGTAATATGCCAGAAATATATCAGAGATAAGGAGCTGTTAAGGTTTCAAAATGACTGGAATGAACGAGTAAATCGGGATAGTAGTAATGGGAATGTGGGTGGAAATAAATTGAGGACTTACAAACTATTTAAGAGATCATTTGAGACAGAGGCCTATGTCAAACAGCCAATGCCGAAATGTCGTAGAAGTGCTTTGTCTAAGTTCAGATGCGAGGTAGCACCTCTCCGTTTAGAAACGGGGAGATACGAAAATATTCCTGTAAATCAACGGTATTGTTTTAATTGTACTGATCAGCTGGAGTCTGAGAAACATGTCCTATTATATTGTCCACTGTACGCAGACATTAGACTTCCACTTCTTAACGAAGCCCAATATATAAGCCATGATATCTTAAATTAGAATGATGAAGAAGTGTTGAACTTTTACAAAATGCTGATATTGCTAAACATTCTGCCAGAAGCTGCTGCGATATCTTAAGACGACGCGAGTCGCTATTATATCATTGATTGTTTTATCATTGTTCTATCATCTCTCATAACTCTCATAAGAGTGGCACATGTAATGGTTTTTATGTGTAAAATATTTTTGTTATTGTGATTACATGTGGTGAGATGTAATAAAAATCATACTTTTACTTTGTTAGTCAATCATGTGGTTAGCTTGTTGAAATCACGCCCACAGTTTCGTAAACACCTGGTGTGTGGAGAATGAAATGGAAATCAATACAGAGAAAACTAAGATTGTCCACTTTAGAACACCAAGTCTGGAGTAAAGTAAGATTTCTCTGCGCCAACAACATCATAGATGTTGTAGATGAATACAGTTACCGAGTATGTTTGAATGAATTTTTAGATTATGGTGAAACGACCGAGCACGTTGCTCGCTCGCCTGGTAGAGCTCTAGGTTTAATTATATCCAAAAGTAAATCTGCGGGAGATGTGAATTTTAAGACTTTTACTAAGATGTATGATATGATGGTATGGCCTATAATTGAATATGCATCTGCTATATGGGGTACGATGGAATTTTCATGTATTAATGCTATACAAATCAGAGCCATGGGATATTTTCTTGGTCTGGGAATATACGCCCCTAATGCAGCAATTGCTGGTGACATGGGATGGACTCCAGTCAATGTTAAAATGTGGTCCAGTATTTCTAGGTTCTGGTGTCATTTGTGTAATATGGACAATTCTACATTAAATTTTGAAGTTTAAGTGGGCAAATTCTAAAGCATCTAATAGCTGTAACAATTGGCATTTCAGAGTAAGGGGTAGATTTAAAATTAATGGATATGAAGACATAAATATAGAAAACAACGTAATATACCAGAAATATATCAGAGATAGGGAGTTTTTAAGGTTTCAAAATGACTGGAATGAACGAGTAAATCGGTATAGTAGTAATGGGAATGTGGGTGGAAATAAATTGAGGACTTACAAACTATTTAAAAGATCATTTGAGACAGAGGTCTATGTCAAACAGCCAATGCCGAAATGTCGTAGAAGTGCTTTGTCTAAGTTCAGATGCGAGGTAGCACCTCTCCGTTTAGAAACGGGGAGATACGAAAATATTCCTGTAAATCAACGGTATTGTTTTAATTGTACTGATCAGCTGGAGTCTGAGAAACATGTCCTATTATATTGTCCACTGTACGCAGACATTAGACTTCCACTTCTTAACGAAGCCCAATATATAAGCCATGATATCTTAAATTAGAATGATGGAGAAGTGTTGAACTTTTACAAAATGCTGATATTGCTAAACATTCTGCCAGAAGCTGCTGCGATATCTTAAGACGACGCAAGTCGCTATTATATCATTGATTGTTTTATCATTGTTCTATCATCTCTCATAACTCTCATAAGAGTGGCACATGTAATGGTTTTTATGTGTAAAATATTTTTGTTATTGTGATTACATGTGGTGAGATGTAATAAAAATCATACTACTACTTTGTTAGTCAATCATGTGGTTAGCTTGTTGAAATCACGCCCACTTAATCACAATCGGCAGCACGTGGACCAATACAAAAACATTATCGGGAAACAGGATCCAAAATATGACATAATTTCCAGACATTGTTCGTGGTAAACCGTGAAGATCAACAGTTTACTCCTGCCGAAAGGCTTGGCTTTTTAGGGGGAAGAAAATATCAAAAGATTGTGCCGCGCGAAGGTCTTAATCTCCGTGAAGTAAACGTCAATCATTGTCAGAGAGAAAAGTCAGAAATTGTCGTGTATTGGCTGATTATGGGATCTCACAGAATATCGGCGAACATTTCGATGAATGGCTTTTCATCATGACAACATTCATGTCGTTTCAGGTCTCCGAAAATTACACAGCAATATGGGAACCGCGAGCATTTGGTACGAGTTCTTTCATGATCCTTCAGAAGCCATCTCGTTGTATAGCTAGGGGATCACCGTGGACTATGGATTTTCACCAGTATGAATTCTTTCATGCTCCTTTAGGTTTCTATTCCTTTTTCTGCAATAAGGGCATATTTGAGCATTTGAATATGGGTCATTCCATGAAATGGGGTCACCAATAAGTACTTTAAAACCAGTGAATTCCCTAAAATATTAGACAAATTTGGAAGACATTTATTCATATTTAACTCAAGAAAACATCTTAGGTATATGTACACCCATTACTTTCTGAGAACCACCCGTGTCCGCATATGAGGACACCCTATTTATTTCAGCTGGTTTCATATTAGTCACTCTTAAATGCAGGTTCTGGGTGCATGAAACCCTCAAAATTAAGGTGGCAAAGGTAACGCATGGTGTCCTCTTGTTACTAACGTTACCTCTTACCTATCACCAAGAAAAGGTGGCCATTCAGTGGTCATTCAAAACCATTTTCGAGCCGGATTAATCTTGTCTATTATCGATCCAAATATGACAGGATTTCGATGTGTCCTTAATAACTGTAGTTGAAATATACTTTTATGTCTCCCCTTCGTGTTCACTTTCAAATAGTTACATTCACCACCCTCGGCCTGCATTTTACTTATTTTCTTGCATGAATTACAATGTGCAGCAAAGGAACCCAATATTTGCGACATGGCTGGTCAAACCACTTCAGAGTAGAAGGCAGTTGCATAAAATTGCCGGTAAGTAGTATCATGCTATTTCGCGTTCTCAACAGTCCTGTTTGCCGCTGTGTTACGTATGTGACAAATAAATGGTGATTCCTGGAGAAAGAAAGACAAATTAAGACCAATCTTGCATATAAAATGTATATGTGCCACTATCAGTCTGATGGTGAAAGTCCCGAGTTTGATGGCGGCATAGTATGATGCTTGCACATGACGTATGCAACCGGACGCAAAGCTATTTTTGTGTCCCTGGTTACACGCACCACTTGATTGGTGCAGTGGTACATTCTAAGCAACTCAAAACAACCTTGGGATTTTTTTTTCTAATATTTTGATCATTTTTTCATTCTATTTGAGACTTGAATTAACAAGTTATGTGGTGAATTGCATACAGTTCGGTGTCCCTGTTACACGCACAACTTCTGATCATTTCGTGCTCCTCCGAAATTGTGGAATATTATCTTTTCTCCTCTGTTTTCCAAATCTCTGTATAACATTATTATCCCTGACTTAGTGCAGCCATGAACTGACATCTTTTCAAAATTGATTTGCATGTCACACATTAGTACCCGTATTTTATGGAATGACCCATGTCTTTTCACTAGTATGAGTTATTTCATGCTGCTTTAGACTTCCATTTGTTATACTGCTATATGGGCATATTGAGCATTTGAATGGCTTTTCACCAGTATGACTTAGGTTTCCACCCTGTTTACAGCTGAATGGGCACAGTGGACATTTATCTGGCTTTTCACCAGTATGAGTTCTTTCATGACGCTTTTATAGGTGTCCACATAATTTAGAGCTATAGGGACAATATGAGCATTTGTATGGTATATCTCCAGTATTCTCTGTTTCGTGAATCTGTATATAACAGCTGATTACACAGCAATATGACCCTTTTGCTTTGTTGCCACTTTCATATGGGAGTAATTTAACAAGTGCTGACGGTGACTTGGGTGAGATTTCTAGAATTACACTTGCAATGATATACAAAAACTAATACCTCATTACCTCATATATAAATAGCACAGGTATATCCTACAATCATAAAAAATATGTGTACCAAATTTCATAATCATCCATTGAAAGCTGGCAATTACAGCAAACTTTCGATGTACAGGTGTAGGCCTACATGTGCACATCTGCTGAACAAAAAACCTTATCATTAGATTTTGACAATGGAGCACCCCTAGAATCCTTGGGTTAGTGCAATAGCTAACCACCTAAGTGGAATACCCAGCTCTCAATTTTTTATTTTATTTTTTTCTGTTTTTTTTTTCTTGATTTTTATTTTTATTTTGTTGAACCGAAAGCTTTATAATTCAGTGTACTGGTATAAGGACATATTGACCATTTGAACGGCTTCTCCCCAGTATGAGAGCGTTCCAGGTTTCCAGTTCTTCTACAGCTATACGGGCACCGTAAGCATTTGAACGGCTTTTCATGAGTTCTTTCATGCTTTTTTAGGCATCCATTTGTTTTAGTGCTATATGAGCATATTGAGCATTTGAATGGCTTTTCGGCAGTATGAGTTCTTTCATGACGCTTCACCAGTATGAGTTCTTTCATGACGCTTTAGGCTTTCACTCCGTTTACAGTTGAATGAGCACAGTGAACATTTATATGGCTTTTCACCAGTATGAGTTCTGTTATGTTGCCTTAGGTTTCCACTCTGGTTACATCTGAATGGACACAGTGGACATTTGAATGGCTTTTCACCAGTGTGAGTTCTTTCATGACGCTTTAGGCTTCCACTCTGTTTACAGCTGAATGGGCACAGTGAACATTTATATGGCTCTTCACCAGTATGAGTTCTTGCATGTTCGCTTAGGTTTCCAGTCTGTTTACAGCTGTATGGGCACAGTGGATATTTATATGGCTTTTCACCAGTATGAGTTCTTGCATGTTCGCTTAGGCTTCCACTCTGTTTACAGCTGAATGGGCACAGTGAACATTTATATGGCTCTTCACCAGTATGAGTTCTTGAATGTTCTCTTAGGTTTCAAGTCTGTTTACAGCTGTATGGGCACAGTGGACATTTATATGGCTTTTCGCCAGTGTGAGTTCTTTCATGCCGCTTTATGCTTCCATTCTGTTTACAGTTGAATGAGCACAGTGAAGATTTATATGGTTTTTCACCAGTATGAGTTCTTGCATGTTCCCTTAGGTTTCCAGTCTGTTTACAGCTGTATGGGCACAGTGGACATTTATATGGCTTTTCCCCAGTATGAGTTCTTTCATGCTGCTTTAGGGTTTCACTCCGTTTACAGCTGTATGGGAATAGTGGACATTTATATGGCTTTTCACCAGTATGAGTTTTTTCGTGAAATTTAGGCTTCCACTCTGTTTACAGCTGAATGGGCACAGTGGACATTTATATGGCTTTTCACCAGTATGAGTTCTTCGATGTTGCTTTAGGTTTCCACTTGTTATACTGCTAAATGGGCATATTGAGCATTTGAATAGCTTTTCACCAGTATGAGTTCTTTCATGCTGCCTTAGGGTTTCACTCCGTTTACAGCTGTAAGGGCACAATGGACATTTATATGGCCTTTCACCAGTATGAGTTCTTTCATGATGTTGCATTAGGTTTCCACTCCGTTTACAGCTGTATGGACACAGTGAAAATTTATATGGCTTAGGCATTTAGCTGCTGAATAGTTGTCTGGATTATCCTAAAACAAGGAACCAAGCAATAATCAGATATCCACAGATATATCAGTTAGATATTGTTAAAGCTCAGACTCAAATGTGGCGTAAATCAGCATCGAGTGACTTTCAAATTGTGTTTTCGTCCGTTTTTTTTTTAAATGCTTTTTCTTATACATTATCATACATGAACATCTACGCGAAATATGACACCTAAATAACCGAAATAGTATTTCCATGTAATAGCAGAGCAGATATGGCGACTTTGAAAACAGATTCGTTTTGGTTCAAGGTGTCATATTTTAGACCATAAACAAATATCCCTCCTAAAATGTAAGCGAAAAGTAAAAACAGGCAAAAGCCCAATTTCAACCTACAGTCGACGCTGTTTTATGTCACTTTAGACTCTGACTCAAACTTGGGTATTTTCTTTGATCAAAACAAAGCTTATTATGCAAAGTTACAAAAAAAATTGTTTGACTTTACTAAACACCGTATTAGAGCATTCAGTTAGCAGATGAAATGACGATGTGTAGAGAGAAAAATGCATCGAAAAAGCCATGGTTCTAATATGTGTCGCGTGTCAGAAATGTCGTTCTGATGTCACCACAACTAACACGTGCTGCGAGTACTGCAGCATTGAATGCCATGAGGGCTATTTTTCAGCTGTAGTTTTCGCTTTCAAAACACGTGCTGTGGATAAAGCCTTTTTTAATACACTCTAAACTTGTGTTAACTTACTGAACGCCTAAATTGTAACACTTATTGAACGCGTATTTGTGTTCAAGTCGTTGACTTTCATGTTCAAATTGTTAACTTCCATGTTCAATTTTGAACTTTAACATCCAAACCATTAACGCAGGTATTCCAATGCAGAACGCATTACTGAACAACTTTAACACACGTATTCAAAGTTTGAACAATAACATTCTAAGCTCTAACATAAGTGTTCACAACTTTAACACGCGTGTTAAAATTGTTCAATAATGCGTTCTGCATTTGGATACATGCGTTAATGGTTTGGATGCTAAAGTTCCAATCTGAACATGGAAGTTAATAATTTGAACAAAATTACGCGTTCAATAAGTGTTACAATTTAGGCGTTCAATAAGTTAACACCTAGGTTTACAGTGTATGCTACCCTATCTACTCCTTTGTGCACATGATCTTCCTAGTGATCATGGTGACGAATCAGCTCATACATGTAGCATCCTACATCTTAAAACATGCATGTATGGGATTCACTTTAAGGGTATAAGCACTGATTGATCTTCAAGTATTTGGGAGTATTACTTTCCTCGTTTCAACGTTGAAAACTAGCAACCATGACACTTGACAAGCTACTCGCGGAATACTGTGTGTTAGAAATTTATCTAAGATGAAGATTTCCAACATTTTAGCGTTCATCGAGTTCACAGCAGACACTCTCGCAGGGTTAGCTACAACACTTCCCTTTCATGTGTGTACATAATAGAATAACCGGGAATATCCATATTAACTCGCTTTCTAGCCATAAGGCTTATTTGTATTGAGAACAGTAGGATAATGTAAGGTTTCTGATCTTTTTTCCATGAGTAATTTGAAATATATACATCTATCTTATCAATATTTTTTTTGAAGTAAAATGATTCTGAAATATCTATACATGAGCAGTGTGACTAACGTCACAGGACCTACGAAGTAGAGTAGGCATTAGGACTCCGACGCGAACTGAACTCTTGGAAATCCCCACCCACAGTTGAAATCCTGCCTATATTAAGATGGGCACTGCCCAAGTCAGAATCGCCAGTGATTTTCATCAAAAATCACCAGAAAGTTTCATCAAAAGTAGGTCAGCTCAGAACTTGTTGGTAACAGTCTCCTAATGCGCCTTCATTCCAAAAATAAACAACGATCGCCGATTTAATTTTACAATTTTTTAACTAAAGGAAACAGATTGAATAATAAAAAGTTCAGTAGATTTCAAGCTTTACGTGTGAAAATAAATTTACATCTCTTTAATGGTTTTCAGTGCCCTTGTCCAGGACCAAAACAACTTTTTGAATCGCATTATTTTCCCAACAATATTACAACAAATTCTTATATATAGTACTATAGTAGAAAGGTAGCATTTATGTAGTTTACGGTAATTCAACTCAAGACCAGCACCTTATCTGCACAAGATAATAATGATTCTATGTCATTCTCCTGAGCATGACCGGTACAAAGACGAATAAATAGCATCTCTACATCACGTTGTTATCTAGATATATGAGACAACACATTTTGGGTATCGGCAATCTGATGAATGTACTATTCCGGTTTCTATGATGGTTGATCGGTGATTTTCTTCATTGTTAAACATTAAACCACCTCAGCTTCGTTGTGTGAATCGGAATTACATTGCTGTGACACACCAACACACTCCCTGGCAGTGATTCTGTATCCCCTAATCAAGGAATCAAAATGGATCAAGATTTGAAATGACTAGAAAAATTTTGAAATATCACATCATGATCAAAGTTACTTTATCTAGTTAAATTCTACCCAAAGAAAATAAATTAAGACCCTTTAAACATGCCGTCAATGCCAGATGTTGAGTTTTATACAGCTGTAGATCAGGGCTCTGGGTGCATATATCATGTTTCCATACACTTGATGCAGCGGCAAAAACAAAGCCTCCTTGAACAACCTATCTCTATACAGGAAATTCTTAACTCAGAAAATACCATTCTGTCTCAAAAGAAAACAATTTACGCCAGGAAGGCCTTTTTTATTAAGTTAATTTTGTTAGGTAGGGGCCTACTTAGATTCAATAATTGTCACGAAATTTCTTTGATTATATCTTAATTGCAACCATGTTTGTTGATCTCAAACCTGACATGATTGAGATATGTACATGTATAACACACTTTCATTTGAGAGTCCAGACATTCCACCATTCATGTGAACAAATTGTACTCGACATGGAATAATTACATTCACACTACCCATTTCTACAGTATCAGTACTTTGTTACTATCTGTAGCAGTTGAAACCCAGTAAAACTTAAACAATTAAAACCAGTAAAGAAATTTGTCTGTTGAATAAGAGAAAATATGGTATGAAGATTTGAATGAGTAAACTATTAAACAACTTACATGATACCAACAAAATGTCCCAACACAAGCTGATAAATTCCTTGGGTGGCTTGCAGGATGGCTTTGTTTCACCCTCAGTAAACTTTTATCATTGTTGATCACAGGCTAATCTGAAGGATGATACCACATCTTTCTTTGTTCTGCTGGGTTATTGCACCAGGCTGACTTAATTGCTTGATGTAGGATATTTCACCACCAGTGGCAATTTGACCTAAATTTGAAGCCTGATTTGGTCTGATGAAATGTTTGGATGTAAAATAGGATACACGTTAAAGGCCACAGTTTACATATATCTATAACAATAAACTGACTTGTGTGTATTAAGAATGGCAAGTTGGTAATAGCAGTGTAGATAAATGCACTAACATATGATGGAAAATTAGCATTTCCTATTTCATTATCCCATCACGTTTTGTACTGTGTTATATACAATGTATACAGTGGAACATACAGCCAAGGGTTCCCAATGGGCATGACAGTGCACTCGCTGAGCTATCAACAAATAATTAAAAAAATAATTATAAATAAAATTTTCATCAGAATTCGGCCAGCTCAGAACTTGCTGGTAACAATGTCCTAGTGCACGTTCATGCCAAAAATAAAGGTTCTAATGTCAATGGTTCTCCTTATTTTGCCGACGACAGGATTCGGATGGACTGACTGACTCACTGACTCATTACCGGACAATTTGCGATCTGTAGCCTACTTCGTAGGAATATTGTCCCAAAAAGTATGTCAAATCACAACCTCCTTGGAAGTCCAGCCATGTCAAGCATGCATGGTAGCTAGTTCCATTTTGGTTATAGTTGTTTTGACTTCCATGCTTATCGCTCCTGTCAGGGTGGTGACAATTTCAGTTTTCATTTCGAACTGGGTCTCTGGCTCTGTTTTTGTGGGAAGATTTTACTTTGAATAGCTGAAAAACTCATCAAGTATCATTGAAGCAGTATCTTGTTCAACAGGTTCCATCTTTATTGATAAATCTTCCATTTCACTCTTCATGAAATAGCTTGATACAGGGCCTGTGTCAACATGAAGAAACAGACGGCAATGAGGGTTATTCAAAATCTTGAAAAGGCAACAATTGAATCTATCGATGATGATGACACTTACAATATGTAGACAAAGAATGAGTATATTTGAAAGCTTTCTGTCGTGCCCAACCCTTATAAAAAAAACCACGGTAAAAAGTATGGTAAAAAAACCACGGTTTTTTGGGACAGGTAATTACCATACAAATTACCGTGGTAATTACCATACAAAACCGTGGTAATTACCATACAAAACCGTGGTAATTACCATACAAATTACTGTGGTAATTACCATACAAAACCGTGGTAATTACCATACAAATTACAGTGGTAATTACCATACAAATTACTGTGGTAATTACCATACAAAACCGTGGTAATTACCATACAAATTACCGTGGTAATTACCATACAAATTACCATACAAAACCGTGGTAATTACCATGGTAATTACCTGTCCCAAAAAACCGTGGTTTTTTTTACCATACTTTTACCATAGTTTTTAACCGTGTTATTCATCCAATCCTGGGATTCACCGTGGTATTTACCTTACTATTAACCTACAAATTACCATGGTATCTACAAACCATTCACCATAAATTACCAAATTATCATATTCTGCCTCATGCAATTAGCATACAATTTTTTTACCATACTTTTATCATGGCTTTTTAACCGTGGTAATCATCCAATCTTGGGATTCATTGTGATATTTTACCTTACAATTAGTCAACAAATTACCATGGTATCTAAAACACACTCCCCATAAATTAACAAATTATCATATTTTGCGCCATGCAATTTTCTACAGACAATTGTTCAAAATCGAATATAATGGTCTCTAAAAGAACTGTATCAGAATGAGTATTGTTAATGGTAAACTTTTAAGAAAATGATGGCTGTGTGGAGATAAAGTGGGGTTCCACAAACAATGAAACTGTGATTCTGCAACAGCAACTCTCGAATTCACTGCAAATGCAACTCATCGGATAAGAAAGTGCAGACTTATTTCCCAGGAACGAATAAAAGAAAAAATGGTTGGGTGAAGTTTCAACTGATTTAATGAAGCAAGACAAAATATTTATACAGTAAACATAATATATGTGAGTCGGTCTTTCCTTGTGTGTCTGTTTCCTATACTAAAGTAACAATCAATGTTATCCCCTCATTTCTTCAGCTGTCTTCATTTCAAATTCTTTGCAGCGTTGTTAAGTTTCTCTCGCATGAAGAACTTTATCTCCGACAATGTCTTCTGGTGGAATTGTTGCTGCACTGAATCTGAAAAAGAAAGAAATATATACTATAGATAAACTGCAGATATTATACCCCAAGCTGTAAACTGACCAACATAGAATTACATCTTTTAAAGGGAGGTAACTCAATTCTATGATTCGTGTCAAGTAACATAATACAGCGTATAAATAAAGTGGTACCACTGACTGAATAATCAACACAAGAGAATGTTCCTTTATCATTTTAAGATGGCCACATCAACCAGGTCTACATCTTTCAAAGGGAGGTAACTCAAGTCTATGATATTTGTCAAGTAAAATAATACAGCTTATTATTAAAGTGGTAACATTGACTGAATAGTCAACAATAGAGATGGTTCAATATAATTGATGGGGACATAACCAGGTCTACAAAGATGGGAGCAGAGTAATAAACGCATAATGATTCTGAGGAAAAATTGTGCGACGGGGTGCGATGGTGTAACTCTTTCCAGGTTGCCATGAGTTCAAGTGTAGTTATAATGGACCCTATACATATTACCAGTCTATGGAAATGGCCCCTACAAGGAACTGACATCAACTGAGAGAAGCTGATGTGCATATAGGCTTTATTCAGGTTGATTTTTTTATTGCCACCAATTAATTTTCACAAAAAAGTGTCTGTTATACTTACTTGCAATCTCCCGGACATGACTGGGATCCATGCCTGGCTTTGCTTGGAGGCCCCCGGTTCGCTTTCCCCCGCCAACAGAATGCATGGATAGAAACTCGTCACGATACAGAGCTTGAAGGAGGGTGTTCATCATCTTCCTCGAGTCTTAAAATTCCAGAAGATATGGAAAACTGAAATGGCAAAATTTGATGCAATGGATTAGTCCCATCAATACCTTTTATTTCAATTCAATTCTATGAAAATAATCTGTATGTATTTGATATGCACAGGGAAAACAATATCATATGTGATTCAATTTGCAAGTAACCGAGAATGGTCATGCTTATCAGTGTTGTGTGAAAAGAGAAGTGAAAATACAAAAAAAACCTGAAAAGACAAGATATGATGTAATACGACATTACGTTAGTCCCATGAATGAGACTTTTTAGGAAAATAAGTTGCAGATTTTATGTTGTATGCATAAGAAAACATTATCGCATCTCATTCAATGTTTAAGTAACAAATAGCAGACAATATTCATGCTTATCAATGTTATGAAGCTTACATTCCCAAAATGTGAAAACAGCTTACCAAAGATTCTTCACCTGCCCCCGATGTGTCTTCCGTGGTCACCCATTCCATTCCATCTCTGGAAACATCGACAACGACTGGGCTGGTGTCAGATGTTGTCGGGGAGGATGGTCTCACTGTGACACAGTGGTCGTCTTGGTGGTGGATCGTTGACTCACTGGGGCTTACAGTAGCGAGATGCTGGGTTGGCAGACTGGTTCGTTGTTGGGGCTGAAGTAAATCGGATAACTTTTCCACCAAGGATGGAAGACCTGAAAAGAGAAATATTCATGGTTTTATCATTTATATGCCATATGGGTACATTCCAAACTTAAAATCAATTAAGAGTTCAAACCAAGGCATAATGAGGTAAATATGCTGGATTCTATACCCCGGTTGCTATGGTTCACATAATTTATAGAGCCCGCCTGTTTACTAACTACGATACGAGTGAGTTCAAATCAACGTCGCACCAGTTATATTTCAGCAACACGGCGACGACAACCCCTTTCACAATATTGATAATTTCTTAACTTTGCTAAATATAACGAGCTTACTATTTATGAAATTTGTTACTATAGAGAGCTTGCTATTCCCCAATTTAGTCGGGTCTTACGACAAGCATACTGGGACTGAGGCCCTATTCCTTTTAACGACACCCAGCAGCCCCACGGGGCTAACTACGATACAAATTTTACTTAAGGAGAATTACTTGGTAAGACTTTCGATTAATTCCTCCAAATTCAACTAACCGGCAAGGGAAGAAACTGTAGCCACTAAGGATTCATTCGTTGCCCTGAGGGCCTTTTTTGTTTCCTGGAGGTCTGCGACTGCCCGCTGTAGATCAGCTACTTCTTTCCGCAATTCTGCTACATCTGACTGTGATTGCGATGTCACCTGTTCGTGAAAAGGACAATTTGTATATACAATTTACAATAATACAAAATACATATTTTGATTCAAATTACTGTTTCAGTACTGTACATGTAGAAATTAACGTTTCACAATATTACAATTATTAACATGTACAGTATGTCACTGAAGGTTGTGGAAATGGTTCTATTATTCATGTAGTCAAGTACCTGGCCTGTTATCTAATAAAAAAACCCAAATATTTGTGACATCAATTCTCTCTGTTCATGTCTTTTTACCAATGTTATGCATGCTGGTTTTCTCCTTATAAAATGGTGCAACCACTATATCATTATTTTCAAAACTTGATCATTATTATTCTTAAAGTTTCAGTCAAACAATTAGTCAAACAATCAAGAGATACAAAATGTTTTTACTAACATATAATTTTCATTTTTTTGAAGTTGTCGATATCATAGGACCATATTATAATCTCTATGTTTGCACATTTTTGGTGTTTAAGATACATGTTTCGCAATCAAGTTTCATTTATAAACACAACCTTTGCCAATGTTGGCTTTGTGCACAATAAAAAAATGTTGACTCAGCAAGTTTTTGTATCATAAAACAATTACATAGACAGACAAAATAAATACTCACTGCTAAATCTCAAAACTCGGGCTGCAACTTTCTGGACTTTGCCATTCTTCATTGGACAGTTGACTTGACAATGACACACAGTGTCAATGCCCCAGGTATCGTTGTTCATATCATTGTTGTTGTTGTTGCGGCATTTCCATAATCCGCCACCCCGGTCCGCTCGACGAGTAAAGCCCGGCGCACACGAGAGCTATCAGCTGAGCTGACCGCCTCAATTGCCGGTCAGCTCAGGGGCTAGCTCTTGTGTGCGGGCAGTTTTTGGTGAGTTTTTGGCCTCGCGAGGCCGGGGGAAAAATATCAAACTTGTTTGATAATTTCGCCTCGCGAGGCCAAATCCTCAGCGTGTGCGGCGAACGCAAGCCAACAGCTCAGCAGTTTTACCGGACAGGCCAATGAATCGCATGTTATTTTCACTCGATTCATACGCTCGACTCTTCAAAATGGACTTGAAGAAGACGTTATGCGGGAACTGAAATCAATTTCTTGAAACTTTTGCTCACCGTGTGCGCTGAAACAGCAAGAGAGCTAGCCGCTGAGCTGACAGGCAATTGAGGCCGTTAGCTCAGCTGATATCTCTCGTGTGCGCCGGGCTTAACACCATGAACACAACATCATATTCATTGTTGAGCTACTCAGTTTAGTCGATCAAACGATCAACTTTGCTTGACCACACAGTATGCCAGCTGGGTTACAGTGAAGAGTCAAAACAACGCGAATTTTCTCACACAAACCATGAAACAACAGTACGGTACACAACTGCTCGACATTTTAGCCTCGTTTCCGTCACGATGAGCGCGCCATCTATCGGCCAAATAAGAAAGACAACTCTTCTTTATAATTTACGGCCTGGCGGTGATTTATCAGCCCGAGTATTGTCATATGTATGAATATATCGGTTATTTAATAGATTGTTGTTTTATTTTTGATTGAAACTATATAATTCATCACATTATGAGCTGTATACGATCGGCATATATAGCATTCATCTGAATGCATGATTACTAAACAAACAAAAAGTCCTGAGTTTTCAGCCGTAAGAAAAGGCAAGTTATGATCTTTACAATGACAGTCTCCAAGCAGAGGTGTAAATGGTGTATTTTATTAAAGTGCCTATATGTGGTTCTGAAACGGAGAATATAACAAAGACTTACGAACGTCGTATGCATGCTCACGACGTGCCTTGCATTGTTGATGCGCCCATTTGAAACAGCAAGCAAATTTGATGGCAGTGGCACCATGTTGTTTTATCCACGATTAAGTCGGATGTACCGGTACATATGAAGTATCTTCATGGCTTATTGAACGGTGTCATTGTCTGCTAGCGCGAGCTAGTGTGATTAAGGTGTGAACTCAACAGGACGTTTTTACATTGAATGTATGGTAGGAAAAAAACATACGTTTTATCAGTGGTTTTACTGTGTGGATATATGGATATGTGAGCCATTATTTGTAATGGAATATGTATGTAAACCTATAGTTTGGCAATTTTGTGTGATATTTCGAAAGTAATAATTATGAAATAAAACTTTATTATTGTAAGAAACTCTTGTTTTCTACAAAGATCAACTTTTAGGAAACATTTCATAGAAACACAAATTGTCTCAGAAAAGTGTATGGTACATACATGTGACACTAAATTGCTGGGTATTGTGAACCTGAATTACCACGGTTCGTCTGATGTTTGATTTACTATTATGATTTGTTACCACGGATTTGAACAATGAAGTTTCACAGTCTACCATTGAACATCATAGTTGACCACGGTTCGTTGTATGGTAAAGCATGGTAAAATTGACCATACATTTTATTACCATATTTATTACCGTATGGATTCACGATACATTATCATGGATTTTCATGGTTCACCATGGCTCACCACGGTTCGTTGTATGGTAAACCACGGTAAACTTTACCATACAATCTTTTACCACGGATTCACCATAAATTACCATGGATGTTCATGGTTCAGCCTGGAATACTGAGGTTCAACACGGTTCGTTGTATGGTAAAGCAAGGTAAACTTTACCATACAATCTTTTACCATGGATTTACCATAAATTACCACGGATGTTCATGGTTCAGCCTGGAATACCGTGGTTCACCACGGTTCGTTGTATGGTAAACCACGGTAAACTTTACCATACAATCTTTTACCTCGGATTTACCATACATTACCATGGATGTTCATGGTTCAGCCTGGAATACCGTGGTTCACCACGGTTCGTTGTATGGTAAACCACGGTAAACTTTACCATACAATATTTTACCTCGGATTTACCATACATTACCATACAGAACCGTGGTTTACCATGCATTACCATACTTTACCCTATGGTAATGTATGGTAAACCACGGTTTTTTTTATAAGGGAAGTTACCAGTTTGTATTGGTGAAAGTTGTCTCGCCCTAACTTTGACTATAGGTTTGCACACATGTAACCATTTAATTTCATATTGAAGTGGTGTCAGTTAATCTGATAGACATTTTGCATATATGTCACGTACATAACATTCACGTTATGTGTGTGACGTAAGGTAATATTCTGTTTTTTTTCTCAGATATGAAGGTAAAGGGGAATATGATCTTCTTTGTCATAAAAAGGGCACATCTACACATGCAATGGCACAAATGAGCACTCTAGTAAGATATTTTCATAGTTTCTCATTACAAAAATAATATATTTTTTCTTCATCATGGAAGTAAACTGT
The DNA here is from genome assembly GCA_036873755.1 of Hanleya hanleyi. Classification (NCBI taxonomy): domain Eukaryota; kingdom Metazoa; phylum Mollusca; class Polyplacophora; order Lepidopleurida; family Hanleyidae; genus Hanleya; species Hanleya hanleyi. The sequence goes on from JAVTVY010018267.1 coordinate 34,903, forward strand.
GTTTGGATTCTGGTCGCCATCTTTATATCAACAAGAGGTCACTGACTGTCTTGAAAAGTCTTACATCTCATGTTCAAATCTTACATCCAGTGTTAAATATGCCAAAAATTCCTTGGGTCAAGGGCTTTCAGAAAATGTATAGTTTGTATGGATACAAAAAAGCCCTGCTCCGTAAGTAAGCAAAATTGTGACGCGTACTTGTACGCAACTGGGACCCGATACAGTAACCTTAAATTGGCCAAGATATTGTCTTGTGTTAGCTAATCCAGTGATCATGTGGAGGGAGCAGTGACCAATATACATGTAGTGAATTACTTAATACATATATGCGGAGTTCTGGCAACACTTATTGTATTACAATGTATTTCAACTCAAGTGACACAAGCAAAGTGAATCCAATGAGGACAAAAATGTTACATAAGTATTCATTTAGGTCCACATCTTACACTAAATGCATGCACTGCAACAAAAAGATATGCTATAATTTGCACAGAAACAACTTAAATTCAGCATGCATGTTTTGTATGTCTAAAATTTTATTGTATTTCAAATTATTGTTAATTTCTTCAAGAACATTTTGGTATCTCCCCTGCCTGACTGATATAACTGACCACTTTCCCATCTTCCACATACTGCAAACCTTCTCAAAGAACACAAGATCTGCTATAACATTTTCCCATCGTAAAATCACTCCATCTCAAAAAGAATGTTTCATAGACAGAATCCGGAACACTGACTGGAGTGAAATCAGCGACGAAGAAAATGACGCCGATAAAGCCTTAACCACCTTCATGGAGAAGTTCAATCCAATATACCACGAGTGTTTTTGCTATCGTAAGCTTTGAAGCACCTACACAAAAACTCATTAAACCTTGGACTACTTATGCAATTCTGAATTCAATCCACGAGAAAAACCGGTTGTATCGCAAGTTAATATACCCGTGTGAGAACACACGCACTAGCTATATAGAAATTAGAGAAACAAGCTAAATCATATCATTTGACTAGCCCGAAAAAACTATTTTGAATCCAAATTCAATGAAAATAACCAGGATATTAGAGGGACATGGAAAATAATGAATCAATTAATGAACCGCCAGAAATCTAAAAATCTCCCTCATTCATTCGTTATAAATTGAAATGAAACCAGTGACAAAGACGAAATTTCTCTGAAGTTCAACGAATACTTCAGCAACATTGCATCGAAATTAGATTCACTTATCCCTAACACAACTGGAAAATTTTCCGACTATCTGGGTTCCCCTCATTCTCCCAACGTCAGAGTTTGTAACTTCCAAACCGTTGGTAAACAAGAATATACGACAATAGGGGATGTACAATCTGATGCCATGAGAATGGGTTCCCCTATACCAGAAAATTTCAGGTTTTCGAATGTGCAGCCCAGCGATGTAAAATCTACTATCATAAACATGAAATCGGCAGCGGCAGGAGTAGACGGTATCCGTATGTCTGTAGTTAAACTAATATCCGATGCTATCTGTATCCCACTTTCACATATTATCAATTTATCTTTCTCGTATGGCACTGTAACAAACTCTAAAATTTGCCAAAGTTACCCCTGTCCACATATCTGGTGGTACCAGCTGCCTAGAGAACTACAGACCTATATCAGTCCTTTCGTGCTTCAGTAACATTCTTGAGAAAACTGCCACTGATCTCTGAATTCCTTGATACCAACAATATTATTTCACCCAATCAATATGGTTTCAGGGCGAATCATTCCACTTCACTGGCAGCCATTGTCCTATATGATAAACTAGTTACTTCGAGGGAAGCCAAAAATTTCAGTATCGTAACATTTCTGGATTTGTCAAAGGCTTTTGATACCGTTAACCACAACTTCCTACTTTCTAAGTTGAATCATTATGAATTTCGTGGTATTTCAAACCAGTGGTTTAGAAGTTACCTTTCCAACAGGCTGCAGATAGTACAAATTGAGAATACACTATCGCCACCAGAACAAATTACAAGCGCTGTGCCGCAAGGATCAATTCTTGGCCCTCTTCTCTTTCTGTTATATATTAACGACATCACGAATATAAACAAAATCTTGCAAATAATTCTCTTCGCAGACGACACAAGTGTTGTGTACTCAGATAAGAACATTTCTAATGTTTTCGATACTATGGGCAGGGGTCTAGACGAGATTCATAATTGGTTGTCTTCTAATCGGTTGCCACTGAATATCAAGAAAACAAAGTGTATGTTAATAAAACCCAACACGAAAATGCCTTCCGGAAATTTACCTTCACTGTTCATATCAGAAATTGAGATTGATATGGTTCAACAATTTAATTTTTTTAGGTATCATGTTCAACAGCGCTTTAAACTGGACCGCTCATATTAATTATATCTGCAGCAAAGTGTCACGTAATATTGGCATTGTTAATCACATAAAGAATTCTATAAATAAAAAATCATTATACATTTTATGCTACTCGCTGATCTTTCCATACTTGTCATATGGAATTACCTTGTGGGGTAACACTTATCCAACTCATTTGTACCCTCTGTCTATCCTTCAGAAACGTGCCTTGCGTATTATAACTTTTTCAAAAAAACGTGACCACACGGAGCCATTGTTCCGGAAATTAGAAATATTAACCCTTTCTCAGCTTAACCAGTACTGCATTCTTCGACATGTCCATGCGTTCGTTCACCATTCATATCGGCTTCCATTTAACTTTCAAAACTATTTTACTAGACAAGCTGCTGTTCATCAGTATCAGACAAGAACACGAAATATTAATTTATATCGGCCCATTCACTACTCCAATCTTTCCTATTATACTTACAAGATAGCGGGACCCCGTAAATGGAACAAAATACCCCCGCACCTAAAGACCATAAACTCAGGTTCACTTTTCAAATCTAAGTTAAAACTACATCTACTTCATTTGTAAGTGGTTTCGCGATCTTTCGCAAGTACAACCTGGCCAGATTTAGATTTAGGTCACCTACCATGAGCAATAGAAATGAATACATGCCTGTTACTCTGGGATAGAACAAGTCCATTGGACTTTATTCCCGCCTCGATGATGCTATTTAATAATCCATTCTTGCTTAAATTTTCCATTTATGTAAAATTGCTATGTAATATTGTATTTCCATGGTGAATAAATCTAATCTAATCTAATCTAATCTACTCTTCCGAGAAAATTACTTTCTATCTGTTTTAACAAAATTTCCGGGTGCTGACTTCATCCATCACTTACTTCGTATCGCACTTTCACAGTGCCACGCACGTAATGCCAAACTGTCACGAATGTAACAGCACTATTTCTGTAAGCCCAGCTAATTCTTTAATAAACGCATTCAAGCTATGTTTTGTATGGTGTAGTCAAATGTCCATACCAGGATATTCAAGTAACAGAGGTGTTTTTATCACAGATTCACAGGCTTTTACAAATGAATCGACTGACCACCCCTACATTTTTTTCCATTTTGTGAGTCACGCACGTAACAGTGAGTTTAATGTTGTTCATTTGTTGTGTTTATGATAGATATATAACTTTGATCATATACATGCATTGTTAGGCTAAACCCTCTTCTATCACTAGCAAAGGTAACACTTAGAGTAGAAGGAAAACTGGACCATTGGCTGCCTGAAATGTCTTGAAAATTAGCCTCTGAATGTCACACACGTAACGCTGGAATCGCCCTGTAAATCAATTTGATGCAGAATTTGGGGATCTTATACTTAACTGGGTTAAGCTCGATTGACATTCCATTGCATAAAATGTTTCTTCTTTCAATATCTTCCTCGTATCGAGATTTACAAGTGGGTGAATTTTCAGCATTACTCTATATGGTCAATTTTCTTTATTTTTTTTTTATTTTTTTTTCTTCTTTCAATATCTTCCTCGTGTCAAAAATTGACAAGTGGACGAATTTTCATGAACATACAATGTTTAATGGGAAGAAATTGCCCAGAGACTGACAAAATTCGATTAATCAGATTTTCGGAGGAAAATCTCCCTTAATAAACATAGTGTTCACTTGTAATTTTCAACGCAATAAATACGCAAAACTGTGCAATAAAGAAGTAAATGAAGCATATATCCAGGCCAAATAGTAACCACAACAAGGCAACTTGTTGCTCGCAGAATCTGGATACAACTTGTGTTTTTTCGTTGGTCCAGTGGAACAACAACAACTGTAACTGAAAACTGCTTGAAAATTTTCCAGTAGCAATTTCCAAACCATCAAATCTTACCCATTTTTCCTTGGTGGGATATAATAGAGGCAATGTTATCTCCATTCAATTTTATGTCATGGTATCTACTGGGCATCAGTGGACGTGAGTTGTACGCTACTGGACTTGACTGGCCGTATGCCTGGACATGACTGGGCGTGACTGGACGGTGAACAGTAGGACCCTCACGCGGACGTCGGCGAGATCAACGTTCTTGGCAATGTTGAATGGCTTTGATTTTACAACTACGACTACGTCGTAAATGTTTATTTTCTAACAAATGCCTGGCCATATTTACACGATACTTCAGATCTAAAAAACACAATGAATAAGCTTCCCATAGATATGAATTCTATGCAAGTTTTGCCTCCCATAGAACTAAATTTTACGAAAGATGTGCACCGATTTCAATGCCGCCTTCACTGCGAAACGTTTTTGATTGAACCCTTGGTCACGTGGTCTGCGTTTTGCATTGGACATCTTCGACAAGGATGAAAGCTGCATAACGAATTATTTTTAGTCTGCAGTTACTTTCATCTGTGTAAAATTATTCATAAATTGAAATCCTTTTGAAAAATGGCATGCCAGCTAGGCTATATGTTTTCTTTTAAGTCTTCATCCAATCTCACGTTCGGCTATTTCCGTATTGGCGGAACGAGCCTCTCACATAGAACGCACAAATCCCCACCGGTGGGGAGCGTATGACGATCACGCAGTGAGCCGGCTACGAAATAGTGCCTCTTTTGCTTCATCACGGGTGATTTGTCCCGGCATGCAATTCCCCCATGGGTACCGGAAACGGAAATCACCTTTTTCGTTCACGGGATATCGGTTGTTGTTGTTATTTTGCTTTGTTTTCATTAAATTTTGCTATGGCCGGGCTCCGCTCGCTATGAACTAAAAGAAGGAAAATCTGGTCGAAAAAGGAATCAGCGATTTTGCTGAAGAGATAGGCCTAACCGTGTTAGAATGAGAATTAAAATGAAAAACAGAGGGAAGAGAAACAGAACTACCGGAAATTAAAATATCCCACCTTGGATATTTTTTTTGTATACTTCCATATCTTTAAACTGGCATATTTTGTAGATATTTTGTTCGTATGAAGACTAGATTTAGGGCTAGGTCTCTCCTCCTTCAGTGGGGAGAGAACTACCAGGTCTACATAAAGACATCATACAACAGTGGTGGAGATAGGGAGATAATGCACATGGCGAGAAAAAGTCGGCAAAATTATACAATCGCATTGACAGTTTCGTGAAGTAGATTCCGTCTTGTTTTTGTAATTTAGATGCCGAAATTCGGCATTGCCGTTTAGTATGAAAATCTGTCAAAATATACTAATTAGGATATATTTCAATATCCTAACTTGGATTTAATATCTCAAGTGGGATACATATCACAGTTAGTCCTTCTCTGACCTGGTTAACGAGGCCCAGTGCAACAAGAATTCACCTTCGTCCGTCTAAAACTGATCTGCATGTAATTTCTTCTTCAGCTCAGCCAGTTCCTGAGTATATGTAGAATAAGAGAAATCAGCCAGGCTAACTTTCCATTGTCCCCATTGATTTCCATTGTCTCTATTGCGAGTAGTTAATTTACATATAATTTCTACACTGAGGTTTAGCCATGTAATCTTTGTGGACTGGGCAACTTGTACAGGAAGGAATACTAATTGTAGGCCTAATGTATAAAGGCGAATTATTATTTCATGAGAACGGTACACTTATATCAGTTAGAATTCCAGTTGACTGAACGTATTTTTTCAAGAAGTATGTAGTGGATATTATTAATCAACTATCAATGATATGAATCCAATACAAGGAAATCTGCCTGCTTGATATGGCCCCAAACCGGGTCAATATGAGGAAGGCGGGCCAATACGGAAAAGCCGGTCCAATACGGGAAAACAGGACCAATATGGCCTGGGCCAATATGACTTTCAACATGGCGACGCTGAAGATGAACGAGCCTCGATTCGCGATCTTCTCCGAATGATGTCACTGATTTCTCTGACTTTGAACGGATATTCATTGGCTTCTGTGATAATATTTGATAGAGCTATACGTGCCGATACACAAACCTTGAAATCAAGTGAGGTAAGTCATGCTGAAATAGACTATAGCGACGCGAGCGCGACATCGATGTGCTAAGCACAAGCAGACGAAAAAACAGCGATCCAACACTTACAGCAGTGCACTGATGAACGAAGCGATGACTAAAGTGATATTTTAAGACAGAAGATGTCAGACTTGCAGCTAGAAGAGTTATTCACATATGGATAGAACCGATAGAAATTATGCGGACGAAACACCTGTAAAATTATGTTGAAACTAGGGTCTCCATAGCATGATACGTCTTCGATCCTCAAATCGGGACTAGATTTGAACCAAATTTGCACCAGATTATAAGGTTGTATTTTGCTGCACCGTTCTTATCAAATAAAATTAGTATTTCATCTGCTTGTATCTGTTTGACTCCGTTTCATACGTTGAAGACCCCGCCCAGGTTGAAGATGATCGGCCTATTCACCGTCCCGATTATCGCCGTCGTTTCCGATAGCGTTACTGTAGAGGAGATAGACTTTCCGACGATAATGGCACTTCAAAAAGCACATAATAATAATCGTAGGCAATAGGCCTACTGTGAAGGAAAAAATACATATTCCGATTTGGGGGAGTGGCCGGGGGGGGGGAAGGAATCGCTGTACTAAAATATTCCTTGATGCATGTATTATAATCGATGAAAAAAAATTGTAGGTGAGTTAATTAATAAAAATGTCATTAACCAAGTGTTTTCATATTGGCCTGGTTAGAGGTCCTCGGTCAGCCGTATTGGCCCTCGGCCGGCGGCCTCGGGCCAATACGGCAGACCTCGGAAACTTATAAAACAGGGCTATTCCACCAAGCGCCTCCACTGAAAGTTTCTCAAATTTGGCGATACATATCGCATGCTGATAGCAAAATACGAACGTAGCGTGCAAGATCTATGGCGCTACGTTTCGTAACTTGTGTCTAATTCCGCTTAACCCGGGGCTAGGGGCCGTATGAACCCATGTACTTCAAGATCCTCATGGTACTCATATGAACAGTCACAATCAAAGCGTGACTGAGATACATCATTCTTTAGATGACGACTTTACAACAAATATTATGGATTAAGAATACTGATCAGCGATACGGGTTTGATATTTTTGGAACATCATGATGTCATGCCGGCATCATTGAAAACTGTTGACCGCTTCTCTCTTGCAGGAAACAAGCTTATGTTTATGTATAGTATGATTGTCTATTTGAATTTGGTGCTAATACTGTTATATGGAATATGAAATAGGTCTTTGGATTATGGACGCGGATATTCTCTAATGGACGACGCCTGGATTATGAATGACGGACTAGACGCTTGTAACTATAACAAGGCCAATATGAAAACACTTGGTTAATAACCTAAAATTATTATATAACATGAAATATAGCTAGGCTTTCAAAATTGATACCACATATGCGACTGATGATGGACCTGAAGTCGATGAATATGACTGACGTTGACCTATTTTCTCGAGGTCAAACACGGTATGTTAAGTGCCAACATGCACTTCAAGTTTGACATTGTCATCATCATTGTTGTGGCTGTTGTTGTCTTCCAGATCAATCTAGCGAATTTTGTATGTGTTGCAACAGCCTCATGCTTCAAAAGTAACTTAAAACCATGCTGTATCGGCTGAGTTGTTGAAACACCCACCATCTCCAAGCTCTGAAATACCGCATCACTACCAGAATATGGGTACCATGATAGATCACACAGCACATTGAATGTCGTTATTGCCTAAGTACTATTTGCTAAGTGCATTTTACAACTACAACAATTCGCTGGCTGAAAAATTATCGCTAAAAGGTATTTATTTTTGTTGTTTGCCATTTTTAGTTGCCGGCATTATTTCAGATAGAAAACAGCCTAATTTATACAATCAGGAATAAAAAGGTATTAAAATCTTTATGTTCAAACTTACGCAGGAAAAATAAAAGTGGCAATTTGAATTGTTTTTTTTTTGTTCGATTTTTTTAATGTCGGTTGGCCCATGAAACACAACATAAAGTTGGTGTTGCCTCACACTGGGTTTCACCCATTGGTAAAGAAATCTCTTCTCAGAGGCAGCCACACTGCTACCAGGGATGATTCTTGATTGCTCATCCCGCAGGGTATGTGCCTGACCCTCTATCTCATCCGAAAAACATTTGCCACACCTGATAAGAGGGATGCCCAAATTGGATAGATCTAAAGCTCGTGAGTAACAAATCATGTATTACACACGTATCCGGGGAAATGCTCTTCGCCCGTGTTTCACACGAGCTTTCATTTAAAGTGGTTGAATTATGAGAGCACTTTAATACTGTACCGCACCTTTCTTCAGACTTGGCAGCTCAAGCTAGCCTAAGTGTTAGCAACAAGATCTGCCCACCTCATTACTTGGACAGACAATGGGGTCCAGCTGATGGCAAAGGGGGGTAAATCATGAAACTCATGGAACACCAGCGCCCTCTATCTTATTGAAACACAATACAAGGATCTGACCATTCATCAATGGAAGTAATTCAATGAGATAGAGGACACTGGTGTTCTATGGGTTACAAGGTTGGTTCCCTTTTGCCATCAGCAGGGAAGCCCATTTCGAATTTGTAGATGTTATCAGGTGAGACACTAAACAATTGGGATTGGGATAGGCCAGATCTGGGAAACTGAACAGGATTTTGACCTGACGAAGCAGATATCCACTATCCATGAAAGCTCTTGGCCATTAAACTTAGTTAGTCTTAAAGGTGCCACCCTTTGTTATTCATTAAACAGGATTTGTTTCTGCATCCTGGGTAACACCATGATGGAAGCACAAACCAGCAAACTTGGACAATAAGATGAAACAAATGAAAACAAAAACATCGTGATATAGTGTATATATATCGTTTCTATATGATCTAACAATTTTGCACTGAACATCAATTCCACCATTTAAAATAAGCACTGTCAAAACGTCTTGGCCAGTGAGATCTACACATCAAAATTTAACATCGGGTAAATCTGATAAGCCTTAACCTGTACAAAAGTAACGAGTCTGAAACATCATATAATTGTACACGTAGAAAAATACATGTAATCTCAACAAACATCTGCTTTTGGAATCTTCAATCGATTATGTTTATCATAAAATAAATTTATCATGAATAATTAGCCCTACAATGTGAACATGACAACAAATAGAATATACAGAAAAGCCAAACAAATAAAGCCTTTTGTTTCTGGCGAAAGAGCCATGGCTGAAGTTGTGAAGCCTTTTTTATTTATTTTTATTATTCATTTATTTTTATTTTTTTTTATTAAGAGCACTGATGCAGGACAGTGATATACGTTAGACCATAATGTGCCCCGAAACATTCCTGTTCCAACACTATTATAACCACTAACAGCCTATTATAACACAATCAACAGTGTTCATTTTTCTTATGGCACACAGCGCATCAGTGAATATCATGGAACTAAATGACAAACAAAAAGCAATATGCAGATTTTCTACATTTCTCTCCCTTTCAACATCCATCAAATCTCAGAAATGAGGAGAAATATTAACTGACCGTGATACATTTTGTTTTGATATCAAATAAAACTGGATGCAATATATTTATAATTTATATAGAAGCAATGCTAGGGGGGGTGGCAATCTTATTTAAAAACGACATTCAGTATACAGTCCATGGTTCCAAGCACGATGATGGTGGAAATATGCTTGTAGTAGACATTATTGTAGGAGAATTACGTTTTACATTAGCAAACATATATGGTCCAAACAATGATTTACCTGACTTTTACATGAAACTTTTTCTCAATATAAATGAGTTTGATAATCCCTTTCATATCATATGTGGGGATTGGAACCTTGTCATGAATCCTCAAATTGATACCTACAATTATAAAGCAGTTAACAATCCAAATTCAAGAGAATGTGTACTGACATCAGCAAGTGACATGGATATGGTTGATGTTTGGAGAATTCACAATCCAACATTGAATAGATATACGTGGAGAAAGCGTCGTCCATCCGTTAAGCAGGCGAGGCTGGATTTCTTTTTGATCTCAGAACAATTATTAAATTTTGTGGAAAAGGTAGATATTCTCCCGGGATAGCGAACGGACCATTCAATTATTACGCTACAACTAAATGATAAAAAATTTGTTCGCGGCAAAGGTTTCTGGAAGTTTAATCAAACACTCCTACATGATAAGGCCTATGTTGAATTGGTCAAAGGGATAATTAAGAAAGAAATTGTAAAATATGCCGCGACTCCGTACAACCCAGAAAATTTATCAAATACAGACGTCAAAACTTTCACTATTTCTGACCAACTTTTCTTGGAAACTCTCTTACTTAGGATACGAGGAGAAACGACAAAATTTGCGTCGATAAAAAAGAAAGAAAAAATGGCTAGACAAAAATTTCTTAGTGAACAAATAATTGCAATAGAGAATTTGTTAGACGAAGGAGAAACATCAGGTCTTTTCTTCGAAATTTTATCTGAATACAAACAAGAATTTGAATCTTATCGTAAGGAAATTATGACTGGAACTATGCTGAGATCAAGAGCTAAATGGGTCGAAGAAGGAGAAAAGCCGACAAAATATTTCTGCAATCTAGAGACAAAAAATGCTGTAAATAAAACCATAAAAAATCTCACCCTACCGGATGGATCTAATCTGTCAGATCAGAAACAGATCTTATATGAAGTACAAAAGTATTATACGAAGCTCTACATAGAAAGAACAATTGATGATGATCTTGAAGATATTATAGAAAAACGTCTCGAGGATATTATATTTCCGAAGTTAACAACTGATGTGGCAGATAATCTGGAAGGAGAGATCCGCCCCGATGAAGCCCTGTTTGTTTTAAAAAAGATGAAGAATGAGAAGAGTCCGGGGTCTGATGGATTTAATATTGAGTTTTTTTAAATTTTTCTGGTCTGATATAGGAAAATATGTGATAAGGAGTTTAAACAACGGATATGAATTGGGAGAACTCTCTACGACACAAAAACAAGGGGTAATAACTATAATTCCTAAAGGCGACAAACCGAGAGACAAACTAGAGAACTGGCGGCCTATTTCCTTACTGAATGTCGTGTATACAATAGGATCTGCCTGTATTGCAGAGAGGATTAAATCTGTATTACCTGTTTTGATCAATGAAGATCAAAAGGGATTTCTACCGGGAAGATGTCTCGCAGAAAATATAAGGCAAATTTATGATATTATTTGGTATTGTGAAAAAGAAGACGTACCGGGTCTCCTACTGCTTATCGACTTTGAGAAGGCCTTTGATTCTATATCATGGAAATTTATCGATAAGGTGTTGAAAACTTTCAATTTCGGTACCTCAATACAGAAATGGACATCAGTATTATATAATGGCAGCTGTTCTACTGTTATTCAGTCAGGTATATTCTCCCCTTTCTTCGGACTTGACAGAGGTTGCAGGCAGGGAGACCCACTCTCTCCATATCTATTTCTATTGTGTGTGGAGATAATGGGTATCCTTGTCCGCAACGATCAAAACATTATAGGAATAAATATTCATGATACAACCCAAAAGCTTTCTCAATACGCTGATGACACAACTTTCTTTTTAGATGGCAGCAAAAAATCTTTGTTGGCAACTTTGGAAGTTTTGAAACTTTTTTCAAACATCTCCGGTCTACATATAAACTTTTCAAAATCAAATGCGGTGTTTTTAGGAAGTCTGCGTAATAAGCCGAAATACCTCAATTTAGATATCCCGCTTGCATGGAGTACTGAATTTAAGGTATTGGGTATAAAACTATCAATCGATCTAAATAGTATAGAAGCTTTGAATTTTGAAGACAAAGTTAAGGAAATTAGACACTTGTTAAAGGAATGGGGTAGGAGAGATTTGACAATGTTAGGGAGAATAACGGTAATTAAAACGTTAGCCCTTTCAAAACTAACGCATTTGTTAACCGCTCTCCCATCGCCTTCAGAGGAACTCGTTAAAAAGTTAGAACAATTATGTTTTGGCTTTATTTGGAAAAATCAACCTGATAAAATAGCGCGGAAGACCATAACCCAACCATATAAAGATGGAGGGCTAAAAGCACCGGATATCCGCATTTTTATAAAGTCGCTAAAAGTAAGCTGGTTGAGAAAACTATTGACATCTACATGTAAATGGCAGAGCATATTAACTTATATCCTTCCTGTACCATTCTCAGTTTTTAACCAAATGGGAGATGCTTTCATTGAAGACATTGCAGCCAAATGCGATAATTATTTTTGGAAAGATGTATTTCTATCTTTGACAGAATTCATACAAATATGTAGGAATCAGATTAGTAGTATCCAGCAACCGATTTGGATGAATTCAGCGGTTCTGGTGAATGATCAACCTGTTTACTATCCAAAATGGCTTAGGCGGGGGATAGTAAACTATATAGATTTGATAGACGCTCAGGGAAGGTTTCGAGACTATGAGGATTTCTGTGAATTCTATGGTTTCCGTCCAGCTTTCACTCTATATTATGGATTAATAAACGCATTGAAATATAGTGTAAAGAATCTTAAGGTTCACAGTAAAGATGTATTAGGCACATATGGTCCACGTATAGCTGATCATCTATTAATATTGTTGAATTGTAAAAAAGGTTGTAGAAAAATATCTGCACTCTTTATTCACAAATTGTATTCGGTTCCGAAATTTGAACGTAAATGGCACGATGAACTGCATATTGTTTATAGTAAAGAAGTTTGGAATAGAGTCTATATGGTTCCCAGATCGGCTACCTTAGATACAAAACTAATATGGTTTCAATACAGGATAATAAGTCGGATCCTTGGAACCAACGAATATCTACACAAGATAGGATTTCAGGATCACGATACCTGTTGGTTTTGTAAAAGTACGTCCGAATGCATTTCCCATCTGTTTTGGTTCTGCCCAGTTGTGAATCAGTTTTGGCGAGAGGTAAATCTTTGGTTTTCGGACTGTGGTTTCAGTCTCATCCTTAACGCAACAACTGCTATTTTAGGTATAACAGACGGTCTAAATGAATATAAAGATTTAAATTTCTATATGTTGCAAACGCGTTTTTACATATTTAAAACTCGTTGTCAAAAAAGTATTCTCAGCTTACCTAATTTTAAAACAGAATTGGAAAATTATAGACAATTAGAAAAAGTTATTGCACTGAGAAAAAACACCTTGGTAGAACATTACAAAAGATGGGAAGTCATACATTATTGACAGTAATTTCTTTCTATTACGAAGGAAACTATTTTTTACCTTTTCTATCTGTTTAAATGCTTTTGTTATGTACACATGCTGCCAGACGATTTTTTGTGTATAGGACATGCTTACCAAACTGCTATTATGTTATGTGTTACCAAGTCTTATGTAACAAGTATCTTTGTCTGTGCAAATAAAAAAATAAAAAAACACAATAGTTTCTATTTTGTAATGGGGACACTTCGAGACCCACCTAAGGCTAGATGTGTGTCTTCGTTAAATGAATGTGATTGCGCCAATCGCGGGTCCAACGGAGTCAATCGACTGTGATCTTTCGGATACACCCTAATATACCCAGATAAACACCTGTTACCGCATAGCTACGAATAGAAGTATCTACGTATGATCGTACCATGCGTTCGGATGATGATGCATGCGAATACTTAAACAATCTAAATCTTTCAACAGAACTAGAGGGCAAACTAAATATACTTTTTTCCTCACCAAGACCTTATTGAACATCTAAGTTCCTTAATAATATCGATGTTCATTAAAACTGGTCACCGGTATGTTAATGTCAGAAGCCATAAGGCTTTCTTCAGTTCTACTTGATGTAAAGGATATCATTTTCTGGAGTGTAGGTATCCCAGTGGGTACAAGTTATTTACCACTTCTGGCAGATCTGCATACAGCGTATACATACCTTCCTTAGTAGCAATTGCTAGATCTTTTGCAAAATTTGACGATTTCAATCAACTTCACCTATAGTTATTCTACAATCTTGCCAAACAAGACTGTACCACCCGCCACCTTCAATATCGTGTACACTGACGAAAACGACCTAATCGTGTAAAATCTCTGGCTCTATGTTCCCTAAAATTCCGCTTCGTTTGAACGTCATGTGTTCACTCTGTCTATCATTTAACGATATAAATGAAAATACTCTTTAGAAAGAAATGAGAGCGTTACAAGGAAAAGCGTTACAAAGAAAAGAGAGCGTTAAAAAATATTCATCGCACAGAGATATGTCATCCTATCAATTCAAATTAATAGGAATATTAATTATAGCAGAGATAGTTATTTACCGATTCTATAAAGGAGGAAAATCATGGTGGATATATCAATGAGAGAACCAGGATTACATTCCAAAGATTGTCATTAACTGCCATGAGATGAAATATGATTATATCCAAAGCGCAGTTTTAAAGACAGTCAGCTCCATTGTGCATACAATAATAACTAAGAGAAAGCTATCACACAGTCTCAAATAGAGAAAGGACGTATTCAAGAAATTGACAGGTGGGGAATACGAGTCAGGCTCGGAAATAGGAATGAACGAATAATGTTAAAATTAAAATAAATTATCAATGTTCAAAAAAAGTTGCATGTAAATATTATATGTGAAAGCCTGCAGCATTATTGTGTATCTTCAGTGATGTGTTGAAATGTTGCCATGTAGCTCGTTGATCAATAAAATATATTACACTACATTTGAATGAGTTTGCATTAATTTCTCTGAGTTGCGTTGTTTTGAATATCTCAATCTCAATATAGTCTCTTTCATTCTTCGGATGTTCATACTGGAAGGGATAGAACTGTTGAAATTTGCCATTTTCCAATTCTCCACTGCCGAATATATAAACTTGCTTCCGGTTTGATGACTTCAGCATGATGTCATTATGATACTTAATTTTTCGCTTGATACTTAATTTACTAATAATAATAATAATTATAATACTTATAACTGATTTAAATCGAGGAAAGCTTCCTATTCCCATCCACACCATAGCGTTCATAGATATCCATGGCTAAAAACACATCTGTGCTATATGTAGCGTTTGGAATCAAATGTGTATGGTATCCGCTAAACTACCACTTGAGTTGGCCGAAAATTCTTTTCAAATCGTGGTTGAGTGAAACCCCACAATCTTCACAAATCCCTCTGCCTCACAACCCCACACCCTCTCATTTTAATAACACCCTAGCTCTGACACATCGGACACATAAATCCCAATTTTACACTACTTATACCTGCAGGACTTTAGTGTTAGCAGTGTCATATACGGAAGAAAGTTTTTGACGACAATTTGTTTATTAGATTTGATGGCTGTACTTTTTGACGCCTTCAAACCATGTATGTTTCAAGTAGAAAGGTTGTTTTGTATCAGATTTAATTAAGCTTTTTGAATTTAACACTGTCTGAACTGTTCATTGAGAGATAAGAATCTTGTGATAACTTCAATATTCTAATTATCACATCTGGACTAATGCAATTTAAATGAAACAGTTTGTGAAAATTTAATCTTCTACGGTGGATCGTACTCACTTTTTTTCTTCTTTTTTTCCCGAAATCAACAAAATGTTCAGTTAACTTTCTCCATTCAATTTTTTTTTTGATGATTCGCTCTACACATACTTGCGATTTTGTTTCGAAAAATTTCTTTCTCTCGTTTCTTCGAATCACTTTATAGCTTCGACGTCCTTTAAATCATTACTTTATAACTTATAAAGTTACTTTATTCAATTCAAAACAATGTATTGTAAAACGGGACTTACAATATCTTTCTAGAAAAAAGCAATTGTCAAAAAGATTTTAACATGCACAGCGGTGGAAATAGTTTACACCGAGAGTGAGAATGTTTCCAAATAATATTTACACCGCATTGAGATATTTACACTGCGGAGAACACATTTACATATCGGAGATAATATCCACACTGTTGTGGAAACAGTTTCCACCGCGGTGAGAATGTTTCCAAATAATATTTACAGTGTTGGTAATATCTAAACCGCGGAGATAATATTTAGACCGTCGTGGAAATAGTTAATACCTTGGTTGGAATGGTTGCCCTGCGGATAGATTACACCACGGTGAGAATATTTACAGCGCGAAAAATAGATTCACACCACGCTGGAAATAGATTACACCGCGATGAGAATTCTTATAAACATTCCTACCGCTGTGAAAAATGTTTCAACCCTGGTGTAACTATTATCACCGCGGTGTAATTATAGATATTTTTAAAGATTTTTGAATGAGGCACGCTTAGTTCTACCATAAATCTTACATTGTCTTTAAACTTCAGCCGTCTGAACATTACATTTGGCCTCTCGGATTCCTTTAATTACGCGAAAACACATCATCTGCGACTTGTTTCAATCCCTGTCGCAGAGAAAGAGGAACGGACGTATACTTACATCGATTGGAAGAACGGTACGATGGCTCTACGTCACCAATGACCAATGAAATCGAGTGGCATTGACGGAATGATAAACCTTCGTTCCCCTTTCTCTGTGAGAGGCGTTGAAACAAGCAAAAGATAACGTGCTTACAAAAGCGAATTTACGCTTTTAAAAGAATTCGAGAGAATGTTCAGACGTTTGAATTGGGGTTTAAAGAGGACGTCGAGGTGTGAAATTAGAGCAGAAAAGAACGTTTATTGGAGCAATGCATGGCCGTTTTGATTGGGGGTTTTGAAAGGAAATACTATGACTCATGAATATCGTTTCAGTATAGCAGTTGGGGAGAGTATATATTTATTAATTATCATATCATAATTAATAACTGACCAGACCCAAGCTTCTATGTTACCAAAGGGGAATGAAGTCCTTGGATGCATCTCAATGCAGACTTCCGATGAGAGAAAATTGTCAACAATAATTGCACCTTAAAGCCCACCCTTTCGTTCCCTAATTTCCTCTCGGACTTTCGTTTTCGAAGTTCTTTGAAAAAATATGGGAGGAATAAAGGGAGGAATAGAGATTATAATGCCTGTGTGTCTCGAGTTCACAAACGGCCAATGAGCTCATTAGAAATACATTTCGCGGGTTTCGTGGTGATTCTGGCGGGGGAGCGACGCCAGGCAACTAACAGCAAAATTCCAGTCCTAGTTCAGACAAGTTAAATTAAAAGCGAAAATTTAAATCAATCATACTTTGTCACCTCGTATCCTCAGTCGACCACCTAAGACAAAGCACGGCGGTTTCTATCACAACATGAGTGAATTCTTCTCGCCTCTTTCTTGTTCTGAGCCAATAGTTATTTCATTTCCTCCCGCATTCTCCTGACTATTTTTCCTAATTCATCATGTCTACTTCGTTGACATTGTGAAGTGTACGTGTCAGACATGACAGCTATTTGGTGATTTCAACCTTTCTAAGGAAAACAGTTTCTGCCCCCCCCCCCCCCCCTCAGTATTGTTGGGTCACTCTTCAATCTAGACTCCATATCTATCCTATCCTTTTGAATGTGTTCAGTTTTAGGTCACTCTTAGATCGAGAACTCTTATCCCTTAGAACGTGTTCAGGCATGACAAAATTCGGACTACGGAAATCATTGACCGACCAACAAATCACCCAATCAAACTCGTCTGATTTTCCCTGAATAAATTGTTAGGAGCTGTTGGCCTTCATTCGTCGAATATTTTGGTCTACGTCGGTGACAGCTGGCGAAGCCCAATGGAATGTACATTCTACTTCTCCTCTCGCAGACTTCCGTTATTTAGTTCCTTAATTTTAATGTTTTCGTGAATAGATCCTGCCACGAGCATATTTAATTAATTTTTGACTGTACCCTACCAAACTTAGTGTGGGGGGGGGGGCTTCCGGACATTATAGCTCATCATATTGGGCTCATTTTGAGCCAATTACATGCTCCGATGTGCAGAGGATCATGGGTAAATTAAAAATGGCAATGGTGTGGAACGTTTTTCATGTGTTCATGCCTTTTTATCTCGACTAGAATATTGATTCTGCTTAATATTTATTACGCGCCAACAGAATAAATCGAGGAATAAGAACAATCGAAAAATATGTCCGAAAATCGGCCGAAAAATACCTTCAGAAGATGACATCATCAAGGCAGCCAACGGAAATATGTTTGCGTTTTCTGGTAGAGGTTAACCCAAATAGTAACACAAACATTAAAGGGTCAAAATAACCTTCGCCCTCAGGCTATGGCACACCCAAAAATCCCAGGCCTAGTAGGGTTAAAATACTGATTCTGTTTCACATTCTACAGTCTTCCGCTAATGAAAAACAAGAGCCTTTTTGGCACAATGGGTTACCTCACTAAAATTAAATCTACGAGACTTCCATGATTCAATGAGTTATTGGTGGTCAGTGACCTTGACCGTTACCTATTGACCTCAATCTTAATATCCGACATATCGCATCCCATTTATGCAATCACCCAACAACATTTCATTCTCAATGATTTTTTTTTTATTCTTGGTCCTCCGTGACCTTGGATCTTTTGATCTCAATAATGTTCTTGTTAGCCTTTAGCTCGAGGTATTCATGAAGTTTGATTACGGTCTACATCCATGAACTGGAGTGCAGACAATGGTTTCAACAATTTTCCATTTCACAGTTACCTTGAGCTTTTGACCTCAATTTCTAGATCTGGCATATCGCCTCCCCCAAATGTATCCACCAAAAAGTTTGATTTTCAAAAAATTCCGGATTCTTGGACAAACGTGATTTAGACCTTTCCTCTTTGACCTCAATTTGGCTTTGCGACACATCTGCCCCGGATGTAGTCATTAGACTGAGTCATTCGCGCATGCAGTTTGGTCTCTGTATTTCCGGGGTTTAAAGCTGGTGTTATTCCAGATTTCTTGTGTAATATATTTCGCGAAAGATTTTGGCATCTGTGTATGGTGAAATTTTGAGTTGATTCGTCAGATTCGCGGCATTTTTTTTTTTTTTTTCTTGGCCAGCCTGGTTGGGTTGCCCTAGGTAGCCAATTTCCTTGTGTAGATAGATGGCGCTGCATTAATTGGAGCGTTTTCATACTGGGAATAAGTCAATACTTCGAAAACACTGTGTTAATATAGATAGATAGATAATTTTATTGCTATAGCCCACAGGGCTAAAAAGCAGATACATGAACATACATTTAAAATACA
Organism: Hanleya hanleyi; assembly: GCA_036873755.1. Classification (NCBI taxonomy): domain Eukaryota; kingdom Metazoa; phylum Mollusca; class Polyplacophora; order Lepidopleurida; family Hanleyidae; genus Hanleya; species Hanleya hanleyi. The sequence continues at coordinate 54,308 of JAVTVY010018267.1, forward strand.
CATGTAGACAATACACATGAAAGACAGAAATTTACACATATTTGGCAAGACATTTATATTACATTTACATAGACACCATTGATGGTAAATGAAGACAATACACACACAAAACAAGCCATACATGTATGTATGACATAAACAAGAACCATACATATTTGACAGAGCTTTACAAGAAGCATTTGTACAAACAACATGGACGGTACATATAAAGACAAATGCAATAAAGAAAGTCTTTCACACATACTTAAAACACACATACACATGTAATAATAATACTTAGGGCATGCATTTAAAATATGAATATTAAAAATATATAGAATTATTATTATTTTATCATATATATATATATGTTTTGGAGACTAATAAAAGGAGGGTAACTCATCAGGTAGATTCCATGACCCATAGCAGAATGCACAGAATGAGACCATCAAACCAATTTACTGAAACATGTGTATGTGTATTTTGCAACATGTTTGGTAGTCACTAGATTATTTTTTGATAAGAGTAATTGACATAGTTCGTTTGCATCATTTGTGTGAATATATGGCTTTAGAGTGCACATTAATTCATCCCTCTCAGCTTTAAATTTTTGACAGGATAACAGAAAGTGTTTTTCATCCCCAATTACCCCACATACATTACATAGTTTCGCATTTACTGGATCTTTTGCGTATCTACCACGTTCAACATTTAGCCTGTGCGCACTGATGCGCAATTGTACCATGGCAGCACGGTGTTTTCGGTTTGCAATGGCAAGGATATTTGTTTCTGCAGTGTATCTACTTTTAATACTACTGTAAAATTCAAGTTTACTGCTGTTATTTATTTCTGTTTTCCAGAGGTCAATAAAAGTTTTCTGAAGCTGGGATTTAACAAACTCAAGTGTTCTGTTCAGGTTGCGACACCCCATATTTTCCCAAATGTGGAATACTTTCAGCTGGTTCAGCAGGTTTTTCATAAATTTGACCCAGTTGTTAGAGTTGAATTTTCGATTTTCTTCTGTTTGTTCCAAGAAGGCTTTATATAATAAGGATGATTGGTCCGAATTGAAGATGTGTAGCAGAAAATTTATGCTACTAGCCAATGCAGTGATACTTACTGGGAATCTCCCCAGTTCACCGAGTGCTCCCATGTTAACAGCTTTGGAATGAACATCAAGAATAGATTTGCAGAATTTGCGATGTACAATTTCAACATTACTACTAGACAGCAGTAGTTTGTTTACAGATTCATCTAAAGACTCTTTCATATAACCAATCCAGACTTCCGAACCATAACACAGAATAGGTTGAACCATAGAATCAAATATGTTACATGCTATATCTGGTCTAATACTATTAAGATTTACAGAGTGTTTAATACCATACACAGCCTTACTACCTCTGCAGGCCAAGTTGGATAAAACAGTATTGAATTTCCCATTACTATGCATGACAAGACCAAGATATTTGTATGAATTTACACATTCCAGAAGACAATACATGACGCGGGCTATTTATAAAACTTCGAATTAATCTTTCCTGTGGCTTCCTAGGTGGGAGTTCTGTTGAGAGGCTCCCTAGGTGGGAGTTCTGTTGAGAGGCTCCCTAGGTGGGAGTTCTGTTGAGAGGCTCCCTAGGTGGGAGTCTATACTAATTTCCTCTCTCTCTCTCTCTCTCTATAGTGCTATGACAAACAAACTGTTTGAGAGGCCACTGGGCCTAAGCCGATTAGTATTTATCGTGCTTTAAAAGATTCTGTCGGATCAGGGCCGAAAGTCCTTCGTGGATTAGTGCAAGTGTCAAAGGATCTTTGGATTGTGACACTACGTAATGAACAGGCCAAAGATGTTCTTTTAAACGGTATCTTGGATTTTCAAGATCAGCGTGATCGCTTTGAGGAGATTGCACGCACGAAAGTACTTGTCGAGATGCCACACATCGACATTATACGGATATTTGGGAAATATGTTGAAGTTCGTGACATTTCTGACAAGTACTATACCTTTGTCAGAGATTTGAAAACTGGGATTAGGAAGGTGTGGATGTTAAGACTAGTTACACCTGCGGAGAAGAAATCACATGTATTCTGATTGTCCATTTAAGGGTAAATGCCTGAGATGTGGTCAGACAGGACGCATAAAACGGAAATGTAAGACTCCTGAAGAAACAGAAGGTCCGACTGACAGAAATAACCAGACTGCTCCACAATATGAAACTGGTATTCAATCCAATGTAGGGAAAAGGTCTCCCGTTACGGAGAAGTCCGCCGTTGTGGAGAACTCTGTCAGAATGAATGCACAGTCAATCGAGCATCCAAGAGTTCAAACAGATTTTCAGTTATCTCTGATGAGGAAGATGTTGATAATTCCACTGATATTCCTGATCCACCCACCAGGAGGAATGAAATAGATGAAAATCCGGAGAATCAGAGGTCTAACGAAAATGAATCTGTGGTCACTGTAGATCCAAAAACAGTTCAAACTCGTGATTCGCTGTTCAAAGTAGAGAACGACAGTGTTGTCAACGAAAATTACATGCTCAACTATACAACTATACTCGATGTAAACGACAGTTGTGGTGAACATACACCTGTGCATTCTGGTGGTGAATTGAACGTCACCCCAGATGCTGATGTGATTACTGAGTTAAGCAAAGATGATGCTAGAAATGAGCTACCCTTAGTAGATGAAAAAGGAGGTGTAGATTAAGATATTAGTTCTACATCTGTGTATTTTGGTGGAACTTGAACTTCACCCCAGATGCCGATGTGATAACTGAGCTCACCAAAGCTCAGGCTACCCTCAGTAGGTGACAAGAGAGGTGAAGATATTAGTTCTATTTCCGAAACAGATACACTCATGAACTTCGCGCCTGATGATGATGTAATCGCGGAGTTCACTAGTGATGAAGCTAGCAATGAGCTACTCATGGAAGATGAAAGTCAAGATGACGAAGAAGTTAATAACTTCATTCTGAACACAGATACACGACAGTAACGCGGTTGCTAACCACATAGATAAAACTTGTGATAATAAACTACCCGGCAAGATTTCCTTAAACCAGAGGTCGAAAAAGAAATGTGAGCTGAAGAGAGAACAATAAATTTATGGCAATAAAGACAAAGCCATGCAGCAGTTGCGAAAAGAGCAGAAAAATAATCAGAAAAGCAAGAGAAGGCCTTTAATTAAGCATCCATGATGGCTAAGTTGATACTCTATATTTCCTAGTCAGTGTGGTCTTTTTGTGTTATTTCTTTGTATAGACTAAAAATGACTCCGTCTCCGACACTCCTTCAATGGAACTTCAAAGAAGTTTGGCCAAATTTAAATGAGCTTCAGCTGTTAACTCAGGATTATGAAGCCTCAGCTCTCTGTTTGAATGAAACTTTTCTCAAAGAAGCAGATAAAAATAGATTTGAATTACGGCAATATACACCTTACAATTCCTATGCTTCGGAAGTGCATGGAAAGTATACAGGCGGCTCCTCAATACTTGTTAAAATGGGTGTTTTACATAGTCCTATTGATTTAAAGACCGATTTACAAATTTTAAAAGTTCCTGTTACTTTGAATTCTGTATTCACATTATGCACGGTGTAAATACCTTCTTCTGAAGGTCTCCGTCTTAGTGAATCTTTACGATTAGCTCCACAAACCTTGTTTATTGACGGGTGATTTTTGGGGATATTGAAGAGAACTGTAAAGGATAAATTCTTGTATTATTTTATATCAAATAATTGTTTGTGTATTTTTAATGATGGTTCTTACGCATTTGTCCTCGGCTCATGGAACCGTTTCAGCATTAGATATCTCACTTTGCGACCTTCCTATACTCGGTCTGTTCATGATGACCTTTCTGGAAATGATCACTTTTCCACTGTTTTTAAAGCTGTCCATTCAGCTGATGACATTCCATTAACAAGGTATAACTTTAAGAGATCAAATTGGCTAGATTTTGAGAAGCTTTGTTTACAAAAACTACAAACGGACTCTTTCACTAATGTTTCTGATCATATAAAGTTATTATCAGATATGTTGATTGAAATTGCTAATCGAACCATACCCAAATCTTCAGGAGTTGCACATATTAAAAATGCATGGCTTAACTATGACTGCAAAGGTGCAAGGAAATGTAGGAAGAAAGCTAAAAGGTGCTTCCGCCGACATCCTAATTCTAAAAATTTAAAGATCTCGCAGTTACTAGAGCTAAATCTCGTAGAACCATGAAACAGAACAAACGTGATTCTTGGAAAAATTATGTTTCTAAAATCAGTACACAATCGCCCATAACAAAAGTTTGGAACATGATTTACAGAATTAAATGTGAAACTTCCAAGTTCATGAAGCGTTCATCTTCTCAATGATGAAAATCGGGTGACTGAGTGAGTAGAAATTGCAAACAAGTTAGGCAAAACAATTGCCAATAACTCTTCGTCAGAAAATTATGTACCTAAATTTTTAAATTTCGAAGAAGAGAAGAGAATAATGAAATAGAAATTCCCTCCAATAACCGTGAAGGCTATAATGCTTTGTTTTCAATGAGCGAACTCTCGTGGAAGCAAACGATTCTGCTGCAGGCCCTGATAATATTCATCATCGAATTTTAAAAATCTTCTCTAGAAACCTTATTTCTCATATTGAACAGACTTTGGATTACAGAAGACTTTCCACCAACATAGCATAATGCCAATCCCAAAACCTGGCCGTAACCATAGACCCCGGTAATTATCGTCCAATTTTACTGACCAGCTGTGTTCGTAAAACAATGGAACGCATGATAAATTACCGCCTTGTTTGGTAGCTGAAAAGAAACTTATCGATATTCAAGCTGGTTTCCGTGAAAATAGAAGTATCACTGATCATTTAGTTAGATTAGATTCGTATGTCGAGAATGCTTTCGCAAAGAATGAACATGTGGTTTCTATTTATTTTTTATTTAGAAAAATTCATTGATACTACTTGGAAATACGCGATTTCAAAATCGCGTACTAAAGGCCGTTTACCCATTTTTATATCCAACTTTCTGAATGATAGACAATTTCAAGTTCGGTTGGTTCATATCTGATCATTTCGATCAAGATAAAGGTGTCTCACAAGGTAGTATTTGGTTTACTACTCTAGTCTAGTATCAAGATCAACAGATTACCTGCAGCTTTGAATAAATCAATTGATGGTTCACTATTTGTAGATGATTTCAACATATCTTTATTGGAAAAGCATACATAATATTGGGATAACAATAGAGCTTTTTTAAATAGAATTCAGAAATGGTGTCTAGAAAATGGTTTCAAGTTCTCCAGACCAAAGACAAATTGTATAGACTTTTCTAAAAGTATTTCCAGCACACAGATCCAGTACTTACATTACATGGAACTGAAATCAAGGTAGTAAAAGAAGTCAAATTCTTAGAAATATTGTTTGATCACCGATTAACGTTCTTATCGCATATAAATTGCTTGAAAGATAAGTGCACGAAAGCTCTTGCTTTGTTGAAGGTAGCTGCCAGCTATACGTGGGGATGAGATCAACAGACACTTCTCCATTTATATCGATCATTTTTTCGTTCTAAACTTGATTATGGCTCTATTGTTTACAACGGTGCCAGCAGGTCAAACTTGGCTAAGCTAGATCCTATTCTCCATCAAGGACTAAGACTTTGGCCAGCAGCATTCAGAAAATTTTCTTCAGAGTTTAACCCATATGAGTGGGGGAAATTTGAAAACGAGTGGTGGGGGGGAGTGGGGGTCAATACACCATACTACGTCAGTAGTATAGAAAGTGGATTTTACATCGTGTTGAGTGCAACAACCGGGTTCTTTGTGGAGGTCACGTGCAATCAATACGAGGTCAAATCCCCTTTCACATTCAACACGCGGTCAGCGGTCCTTTCTTCAAAGGGGTCAATACGCGGTCAGCGGTCCTTCCTTTCAAAGGGATCAGGAGTCCCGTGAGCGGAAGTGACCTTACAAAGTGCACTCTTTCACACTCAATAGGCGGGCAGCGGTCCTTCCTTTTAAAGGGGACAAGAGTCCCGTGAACGGAAGTGACGTCACAAAGTGCACTCAAGCACGCGGTCGCATGCCCTTTCAAAGGTTGAATACACGATGGTCGATCCGTATAGCCACGAAAAAAAAATACATGAATACATTGAGAGTTAAACTTATAGTACGCAGTATTACCATGTACTGTTCAACTCCTCAATTCGGGTGATCTATAAATAGAACTGACGTCATGATCTATAAATAGAGCAGGGTTTCTCCACGGGGAATCCCCGTGTCTCGATGTTTTCTTCCGTGGTATGAATGCCCTTGATACATACACCCACACGTTAGTATTATATAATATAGCATGCTACAATCGCTCGCAGGTTAGAAACATATGTGCAGGTCCGTTTTTGTCCTATCAGTAGCTGAAAAATTAAAATCGTAGCGCCATTTATACACTTTGGACGCAAGGACGACAACTCTGACGGGGCAATAACTCTGTTGGCGGCTGTCCCAAGGACTATTAGGTAGGAGTATTGGGGTAGTCATTCTTTTCCTGCGGATTTTACTATGGGTTTGGCATCTTGTTTTCTTTGTATCATTCTGTACATGACAATGATTGGGGTCTCGTGGCAATGAGACGACTTTGTTGAAAAGTTAGAGTGCACCCCAGGGATTCTTCCATTGGGCAAGGATTAGACCATGGGTCCGTTTTTCGGCCCCTTAAAATGTCGAAAAATGGTCAAATTCGGCTCAATTTCCAGAAAAATCTGTAAGAGCGATTTCAATTAAACTTCTTACTCACTCCATGATCCCGATCACCGTGTAGACGAAGCCAGCCATCGACCTGAACGTGCTCGTTTGAAGCGTTGCTAATGCTAAATAGGATGGTATTATAGATAAAAGCTATAAGAAGACAAGAAGAATTATGATGTAGCAGAACACGGGCAGTCTATCGTATTATGAAATTAGACCGGGCCATTACTACGAAACTGTGGAGGGCCACCTTATGATGACGCATGCGTAGTAAATAGGCAGATCGGGGATGGGCGTTTTGGGGTCGAGACGGATTATCTGTTTCCGAATGGGCCGTGGAAGATGTCAGCGTGTAGCACCTGCGGGGGAGCGTCCGACAGGAAAGGCGTGGCGTGGAAGGAAGGTTATGGTGCGCATGCGCAGTCGACGAGTAGTAGCGAAAGTGAGCATTTTGGGGGAGCGCAAGAGCGTATTTGAGATTGAGGGGCTAGATCACATCCAAATAGGGCGTGTAGGGTCTCATATTGAAGCTCTTGCGGTGTAGTCCACCACGTGAGGGATGTCCGTGTCATCAGTGACGCCATTGGTAGGAGTAGTAGCGAAAGCGGGCATTTTGGTGATGCATGTGTGTTTGTGGGGCCATTCTTGATCCGAATGGATTGTGGATGACGTCATAGTGAAGCACTCGTGGAAGAGCGTCCGACTAAACGGGTGAGGTGTGGAACTGACTTCATTCCATGTATGCGCAGTAGGAAAAGAGCATGGGAATAGACGTTTTGGCCTCGCGATGGACCACTATTGGCCCGAATGGTTTGCTGGAATTGTCATAGTGAAGCACTCGTGGGGGAACCTCATTGGAATGGTCGAGTTAGGGTCGAGATGGACCACTATTGGTCTGAATGGGTCGTGTGATGTATACTAGTCAAGCACTCGTGGACTAGAATCAGACTGGGAGTGATAAGTGCATGCGCACTCGGGGAGTAGTAGAGAAAGGGGATATTCGGAAGTGCAAAGGAACGCGTTTGGGGAGAGGTTGCCATGTTCGCTCTCGCTACCTGGTAGAGTTGCCTCAGCGTGTGTGTGTAGGAGGAGGAAGAGGCAGAGGGGGAGGAGGAGGAAGAGAAGGAAGAAGGAAAGGAGGAAGAAGAAGAGGGGAAGAGGAGAAGGCGCAGGAGACGGAAGAAGAGGAGGAGCAGGAGCAGGAGGAAGAGGAGGAGGAATGAAGTTGAGTGAGTGAGTGAATGAGTGAATGCGTGAATGAGTGAGTGAATGAGTGAGTGGTCATATATGGTCGTTTGTAAACCATTAGCCTCAGTCTGTAATCACGTTCAGACCGCATGCGTTGTAATCTTGTCACGCTCATAAATGACATCCATTGTGTGACCCGGGTATGTCTTCTGCTGCACAAGACACAAATAGTACCCGAAGAGAATACCAACAAAACTACCCGTGCCCAGAATCTACCTCCCATGACCCATTCGAACCAATATTGGTCCATCTTCCTAATGGTCCAAAACGGCCATTCCAATGCAATTGTTTCTACTGTGCATGCGCGCCATAACCCCTACTTCCACGACCCACCAGTCTAGACGGAGGCTCCTCCACGGATGCTTCACCATGACACATATCGCTGCCCTTTTTGGATCAATACTGGTCCATTGCGATCCCAAAACGTCCATACCCATGCTATTTTTCTACTGCGCATGCGCACCATACCCCCTATTTCCACGCCACACCCGTCCAGTCGGAGGCTCCTCCACGAGTACTTCACTATGACACGTCCCGCACCCCATTCGGACCAATAGTGGTCTCTCTCCAGGCTAAAACGTCTATTCCCATGCTCTTTTTCTACTACGCATGCGCGAAATCAGGCCAGTTCCACACCCCACTCGTACGAGTGCTTTACCAGGACACCATCCACGACCCATTCGGACCAAGAATGGTCCCTCAATCACTCACACACACACCACCGCACCCCCAAAATGCCCGCTTTCGCTACTACTCCTACCGATGACGTCACCAATGACGTCACTGATGACATGGACATCCCTCAAGTGGTGGTCTACACCGCAAGAGCTTCAATATGAAGCCCTACACGCCCTATTTGAATTCGATATAGCCCCCATCCTCTCAAATACGCCCTTGCGCTCCTCCAAACTGCCCACTTTCGCTACTACTCAACTGCGCATGCGCACCATAGCGTTCCCTCCACGACACACCTGTCCAGTCGGATGCCCCTCTCCCCACCACAGAGGTGCTACACATTAACACTTCCCACGACCCATTCGGACCACGAAAAATCGACCTCGACCCCAGAACTCCCACCCCCGATCTACCTATTTACTACGCATGCGACATCATATCTTTTCAACAAAAGTCACGCCATGACCACGAGACCTCAACCATCGTCTTGTACCGGGTGAGGCAGAGAAAACAAGATGCCACACCCCATAGTAAAATCCACAAGAAAAATGATCACCTCAATACTCCTACCTAATACTCCATGGGACAGCCGCCAGCAGAGTTAATGCCCCGTCAGAATTGTCGTCCTTGCGACCAGAGTGTATAGATGGCGCTATGATCTTGATTTTCATATCATTCGGGAATTTGACAAGCGGGTGCCATTGTTTATCTACCGATATGACACAAACGGACCTGCACGGATTGTACCATGCTATATTATATAATACTAACGTGTGGGTGTATATATCCAATTCATTCATACCACGGAAGACAACATGTTGATATTTGCTGGTTCCCGATGACGTCATCGCTCAACATCGGGACACGGAGATTGGAGAAACCCTGTTATATTTATAGATCATAAGGTATGTTCTTTTTATAGATCACCTGAATTGGGGAGTTGAACAGTACATGGTAATACTGCGTATTATAAATCTAACCCTCAATGTATTTTTTTTTCGTGGTTATACGGATCGACCATCGTGTATTTAACTTATCAAAGGGCATTCGACGGCGTATTTGTGTGCACTTTGTGACGTCACTTCCGCTAACGTGACTCTTGACCCCTTTGAAAGAGGTAATTCGGTCGCATTCACCTTGGAAATTTGCATATGATCTTTTTGACGTCACTTCCGCTCACATGACTCTTGACCCGTTTGAAAGGAAGGACCGCTGACCGCATATTGAGTGTGAAAGGGGATTTGACCTCGTATTGAGTCCACTTTGTGGAGGTCACCTGACCTCCACAAAGAACCCGCATGTTGCACTCAATACGCGGTCAAATCCACTTTCTATACTACTTACGTCAGCTGCTTACATGACCTTTTAGGAATACCCGTATCTCTGTAAATTTCAAAGCCCTATAACGATAACCAGTTACGTTCTTTTTCGATTTGTCAGTTGTGGCTGATAAAAATCTCGCACACCCTATACTAATAATGTAAAAATTGCAAATGATGTAGCGTAACAATTTCATATCAATCAGTAACGGGGGTAACTGTAATCGAATGTATATATCACAAATATATATATGATAAGGAAAATAACAAAGTCACTACCTGTGGAACTCCAAGCAAAGGGGAAGTGCCTCTGCTAAAGATAGGTAACTATATACAATAAGACCGATATTCATCAAATCCACTCAAGGAAATAACTTCATATAATAGATATAATTTACAAACAAATAAACTAAACTAAACTCAGTTATTTTTCCAGAATATCAATAGAAATTGTCGTATTCATAGCTTTTGACAAATATTTCAATTCAGCAGTGTCATACCCCAGTTGAATTCGAGCCCGTCTTCAAGCACTACAGTGAGAGGTTTAGCAATTCATTTTAACCAGTGTTGTAACTGTTGTTTGATCACAGCGACCGAGTGAATCATCGATATGATGTGAGCTCGTCGTGAGAAAATGTTGGTCGTGCGAGACGTCTGTCATCTCCTCTAGCCAAGTCGACGTACATCACGTTGCTCTGTACATTGCCTTGGCATACTTCTCTAGTAAAGTTGGAACGTGAATCCTCATCGCTGAGTGGGATGCAGAGACGGCTTGCTGCATCCAATCAGAATGCGCGTTACGTAGCAGTTGATTACCAAGATCGCGCCCCCCACTAAGAACGAGCTGTGTTGAATGTGCGGGGAAATTCTGCCGAAAAACAAAACAGGAGAAGCATTTTCACGGCCACTTTCGGTGTTCTGATCAATTGAATCAGCTTTTGGGACGCGCTGCACGGTCGAACGATAACAAATCGCCTTACGAGTGTGGTCGACTTGAAATTGAAGGGGAACAACTCCTGGAAGCAAAAAGTCGCTCATCGTTAAAACTTCCACTAGGTGGCGCAGAGTAGTACTCCTCTGCCACCAGCCAAGAATGTCAAGGCAGCGTAGAGAGCTTTGCGATGTAGTTGACTTGGCTGGTGACGCCATTAAAGACAAGCCGAGCTTGTCGTCTTCGATGACCAGGGTAAAAGGGGAAACAACTCTAATAATGTATATATCAACTCTAATAAGTCTAGCAAGTTGTTTACTGCCACTTGTTGTAAATGACCCCTTAAGTTTTGTCTTTAAACTATGCACCACAAATGTATGTGGCCTTGGTATCAACATAATAAAGAAATGCAATGATTTTGATTGAATAAAGCAAATAAACAAGAGCCAAATTGGCACTATGGACTGCGCCATTTAAGCGAAATTCTGAGTGTAACGTGTGAGAATAAGTTGCTGGTAGTCAGTGATCTGCATACACAATACATTCCTTACCACTAATTCATACACTCGTGAAAATATGATTTTCCGTGGTTCTCTGATTGTATGTTTATACGCCTTAACCATTGACTTTTTGACCTCAAGAGATTTCTTGTTCACCATAAGCGTGACGTATCCTGAAGTTTAATTACAATCTACATTCTTGGACAATCGCAATGCTTTCAATATTTTCCTGTTTGAGGTGCCACCGTGATATTGAACCTATTTGACCTTTGATAATTTCAGTACCTGGTACTGTCAGTGCCACTGATGTAACCACTCAGACAAAAAAATAATTTTCAATAATTTTCTGATTTTTAGGCCACAGTGACCTGGGTATTTGACCTTTTGACATCTACATGAGCCCATAGTTAACCTGGACATATTTGATAGATATCGGTCAATTTGTTGGATAGTTAGGGAACTAAACAAGAAAAATCGGAAGAAGAAGGAGAAAGAGGAGAAGGTGTATTCCGAATAAGCTTGCCAGCTGTAGCTGAAACAGTCCAAAAAGGCGAATAAGCATGTACTGGTGGTGGGAATGTCAGGCGTAACCTGACATGGTGTGATGGGACTCGAACTCATGTCAAGGGCGTAGACAAGTGGGGGCTTGGGGGGGCTTCAGCCCCCCCAAATATTGACGTCCGGCAAAAAAAAAAAAAGAACAGAAGAAAAAGAGAGAAAAAAGGAAAGAAAGAATGAACAGAAAGCAAACATAGCAGAGAAGTAAATGTTTAGCTTGTCACATATCTTTATCAATTGTTGCATATTACAGGGGAAGTAAAATTATCATCAACAATGCTTACCAGAAGGGCTAGACTAATTGCAATCGGTCAGAGAACAACGCAAAAGTTTGGCGATATCGGACTCAAAGACCCCGTGTGATTTTCTCCGAGAAACGAATAATGTGCTCCAATTCAATCACATATCGCCCATTTGGACGAAAAAGATCAACACGTTGGCTGAAAAGATTTTTTCAGAACTTTTTCACCATAAACTTTTTTTTGGATTGAGATCCCAGTCATTTGTTGAGTATTTATTTATTTACAAACGAGAGATACGAACTCTCGAATAATTTTCACGGAGAAACCCTAGAAATACAGGTAAAACATCTAACCCAGACACAAAGTCACTATTTAACTGGTGTAAATTTGATGAATATGGATAATTTTCTCTACTATTCCGAGAAAGGACCACTAAGCTTACATTTTTGATAAGTTTGGCAACTTCAGAACGAACACCAGAACTCATGCGGTCAACCACGCATCAATGCACCGCCCCTGCTATCTAGACAAAATAGTATTGTCTAAGAAATAGCTTGAATTATAGTGCAAACTCCGGATTGAATGATCATTTCACCTTGTATATCACGTAGTGATCGCCACTGTTATAGGATATTTCCGCAAAAAAAAAAGTTCAACTTTTACAATCTTTTACCGCTCAAATGCTCCCAGTTAGCGCCAATTTACCATCAATTTTCCAAAAACATTCTACGCTGCGAGGGGGGATACCCCCCTCTCGATCAGACTCTCCCCCTAAGCCCCCCCAAAATTCACAACTTGTCTACGCCCTTGCATGTGGTCTGTGTCACCAACCGCCTGGTCACACAGGATTAACCATGCTACCGCTCGGCCATATCTCCCTGTTCCCCCTGAAGACGCATGATACCACATTCTGATATTCTGAGAACATCGTGGCCAAAGACTTCGAATGGTGATTCTTAGATTCTAGATAGGGGCACACTCTTGTTTTCTTATGACCAGAGGTTCTGGTAACATGTTTTCTCGCTATTTTGGGCGTTACGGAATGAATTTGAATGAGAAATTCGCGTCACATCGATTCATAAATTCGCATGGCACCCTTCGAATTATGGGGAAAATAGAGCATGTGACGCCACACAGGTTGAAATATTCGTGTCATACAGTTTACTCAAAGTCATAACTAGGTAATACAAAATAGTACTGTTTACGCAGCTTCATTCGTCAATCAGTGGTTTCTCTTATGTATAGAGTCCTGTGATGTGTCGGAGATCTTTGAGGAGTGAGTATGAGCTGTCCCGCGAAACATGTAAATTTTCTCAATACCCATGCAAAGTTACGGCTCTACGGATCATGTCCTTGTCATACCTCAGCCATGTTGGGCAGGAAAACGTCTATTGGCACTCTCCGCTCAGGACTATTTGACATATCACTGCGCGGGGAGCGGCCTTAAACTGACGAGATTTCCTAAAGTGTTTTGTTAATTATTTCTGAATCGGGCAGAAAGTTTGGGCCTAATTCACCGTAGCCTAGCTAAGCATGTTTTGCAAATAGTAGTGAGCCTAAACGAGCACATGATTAGTTATCGAAAAACATTTCACCTTGTTAACAGCCAACGGAATTTATTTTTGAAAAAAAAATTGAACATCGTTTTCAATCGAAATCAAAGGGTCACGCACATCTATAGCGGGGTAGAATGAAATGCCATTATATCGAGTGTGTCTGATAAAGAAGATGGCCTGCTAAATGTACGTTTACGAGATGATGTTTTGGTTCTGGGTTATATGAATACTTGAATTCTGGCAGGGGTGTCCTGTCTGGCATAATGGGAGACAACTCTGTTCGGAGGTTGGAATGATCTATATCTATTTTGGAATAAATTATGTCTGTCTCGGAAGATAATTTTCTACACAATTTCATTCGAATATTTAAACATGTATAATATACTAGACTTCAAAGTGAATCGCAATTTGAAGTAATGTATTCAACACTTATCGTTGAATAAATAACATTATGAAGTGTTGAATACAATACTCCGAATTGTTGTACATAATAATTTAGTATTTGGAGTTTACGTAATCAGAGTGATATATGGATCGGGTTTAAAACCAAAGACACCTAAACTCAAAATGGCCACCAATTGGCAAACCCAATTCAGCAAAATCAGTTATACTACTGCTCACCATATTACTTCCTGTGAAATATACGATGGGCTATATTCGTGATCTCGGTGAATAGAACCTACATGTACACCTTAAAATGTGAATATAGACGGGACGGACTACTATATTAAACGGATTTACTGTTGAGGCTGGTACCCTTGGTGAATCACCCACTGCTGTGCCACACGCGAGGCCCAGTCCGTAGTATAACAATAATAGCCATAGGGATAAGTCGAATAGGGATCCAGGCTTCGAAGCCTCGAACATATTAAATGTAGATTCAAGTACAGATGTTGCAAGTTGATAAAAAAAATCGTGAACTTTTTATATACATTGTACAGCGCAACGCATACAAACATTGGATAACATCCAGGGATAACATCCAGGGATAAGGAAGTAGATTACGTGTTAAGGAAGTAGATTACGTTTATTTTTTACGGTGCAAATGTGCTTAAACTTTAAGTAATAATTTGTCAGGTTACATAATATAATACAGTTACTTGCATCATTAAATAGTGGGGTCACCGTACTTTTTTCCAATCTTGGCAGCATAACAGGTCAATGGAGCCTTTCCATTCATACATGTATTTGCAGGAGGGACTGGGGATGGGGAATTGGGGGCGTTGATGAGAAATATTCTTGGGGGTTAGCCTGCAAGTCACGTATTAAAGTTGCCCTAAAAGTGAATACAATGAGGTTGCCCTAAAAGTGAATACAATGAGGTTGTCCTAAAAGTGAATACAATGAGGTTGCCCTAAAAGTGAATGCAGATGTGTGTTGTGGGATATCACAATGATAATCTCCAGCCCCAATAGCGTCCTATACCGTCCAACCATTGAATCCGACAGGTTTACTTGTTGGTCAGTCCTATAATCCCATTCTGAAACCACTAGAATTATGCATAAATGGTTCCGCTGCGTCATATATAAATATTTTATTTATTTTCAGTCTATTTTTAGATGTCTGGAAACCGTTATGAGGAAATTTGGCCTGTTTGAAAAAATTCACTATTTCACCATGTTAGCATGGAAATGAACGTGATCTACTCCCTTAAACTTGCCCTCATTTTGGCAAAAAAAAATACATGTCATCGTGGAATACAAAGCTCTTTTGTGGAATCCCTTAATTGCGATTTTGCTCACGTGTGGCGAATTTAATATACATGAACGCTCAGAACTTCGCGAAAAAACGTGCCCCATCTATCATTGCTAACAATAGATGCTGTCAGTGTCAGCTAATAGTTATGTTTCCTGGCGTGTTATCTTTTTCAGCGCCTAATTTGCTTAATTAATCTGTAATCTCTCTAACCCACTGCGGCGAAGGGAGGTGAACCCCGTCCCTTGTAAATACTCTAGCGAATAAATCACTCAACTAGAAGACATATTTTCCATTTGCAAAATTAGATACGTTTTAGGACCTATTCAAACTTTGAACTTATTCGTTTCCCACCTTTAGCTGTTCTCTGTCAGCCATGACATTATTTATTAATATTTGATGAGGATATTTCTATCCATTTGATTAATTGTTGCATGTGAGCTAACATAAATCTTGATGCTGGCCCCAAATGTGGAGACTTCGCTGTTTCTACAGGAAGTAACACCCTCCCGCCTTTTTTATGTCTTGTCCGACTGTCGCCTTTCTCCGCATGTGTCTGTGTCCCAGCGCCTTCACACTAAACCGAATCTGTAGTTTGAAAAAAACCCAACAGCGTTTCTAGAGGAGACAACTAGAAATTGGGAAATACTTGTGGATAGCGAAAGAGGTAGAAACCCAGAACAGATTGACCTGTAGCTCGCCTTGATATATTAGCCCACCAATTTTCTTCAGAATCGGAGGTGCTTATTAATCTACGAACCATTAGAACAATGCAGTACACGGCAACTTCGCACGGTGACGTTATCCTCTGTAGCTGTGCCATTTCCCCTAATGAGACAAATATGTCCACCAATCAACAATCCACTCCTAATACAACATTTTGGCTTAAATTCAAATTCAAATTGACTCAAGGTCATTGTCGTATGGGGGGAACAGTATATAAATGTGCACCTTCACTTCAGTCAAAGACGATCACGTTTTTATGGGTGGCTTCACCGATGACAGATTTGAGGAGAGACAAGTCATGTTACGTGAAATACAGAAACCATGAACTTTCTCCTGGAGTTCGTGTTTGGATAAATGAAATATTGTCTTGATTTCCTGTGATACAAGCGTCTAGTCCGTCATTCAATATTCGGCGGTCGTTCATTAAAGAATATCCGAGTTCATAATCCAAAGACCTAATTCCTATAATGGCATTAGCACCAAATTAAAAGAATAAATCATAGTATACCTGAAAATATAGGCTAGCTTCCTGCAAGAGAGAAGCGGTCAACAGTTTTCAATGATGCCAGCAAGACATCATGATGTTCCAAAAATATTAAATCCGTAACGCTGATGATATTCGTTGTAAAGTCTTTGGTTGCGCCTGTTCATATGGACACCATGAGGATCTTGAAATACATGGGTTCATACGGGCACTAGCCGGTTTGAGCGGAATTAAATACAAGTAGCCAAACGTAACGCCACAGATATTTTGCTATCAGCATGCGATATGTATCACCAATATAGACGTGTAATAACAACCATCTCGGATTTTAAATATGGTTGCCATCATTTTCCAAAAAAGTCTTCCGATTTAGATCTAGGGCACTTTGGGCACACGTAGCTTTGTATTATTTAGACAGCCTACTGCGTCACACTTCGATTTTGAAAGCAGCAGTAAATATTAATTGACTAAGGAATGAAAACAATAATATCGATGAAAATAATAAACAAAAAATAGCCAACCAGATATGTGAAATTGCTCAAAAGATTTTCCAAAATGGCCGCCAGATTTTAATGTTGGGCCGCTTAGGCACACCTATAGGTTTGCGTTATGAAAGACGGATAGTTATACAATGTCACAGTACGGTATTTTTTAATTAATAAAGTAATGCTAATAACAATATTGATAATGATAATAAGCAAATTAAGCAAACATAGTCAACTAGTTAATATGAATTTTTTCTAGGATTTTGACTTTTCTCCTAGAGCGCCAAAGCTCACACGTAATTAGACATGGCGTTGGGAAAGCAATGAGATATGAAGTCATTTTGTACTAGGTTAAAATGGGCCGTAAAAACAATTTTTCAAGCTGGCCGCCATGAGGCACGGTTGTTTTTGACAGTTTCTTTATTTGACTCTGGGTATTATCGCCACCTCTTAAACGAGAGGACTAAAGATTTCCGCAGTTAGATAGTAAGGGTTACCTCTCCCAGCAAATGCGAACAGATTTACCTTGGTTGCTCAGCTGATGTAGTCTACTCAGACGATTTATTTTCCATTATTTTTAATTTATTTCTTTTCTTGGATTTGGTCTCAAGTACTTTTCTGTATGATAGAGTTTTTTTACATGATGCCATGTAAATTAATATAGTTCGCTTTCATGTAAACAAAACGCGAAGAAATAGATTAAAAGAAATACATTGCTGAACACAAATATATTTTAACATGATGTTGAGGTAAATATACTTATAGCGTGCCTAAGTGGATTCACTTCAAAACGCCGGGGACATACTCAGTGAAACGTTGTGGCAAAACATGTATTTATTCGAAAAGTGGAAACTCAGAAAAAAATATTCGTACCATTTAAGTTCACTTCTATGGTTATTCCAACCTCATTAAGCTTACACTGTTGTGGGTCGGCATGGCCGCAAGTTCTCAAAGTACCGATGACGTTTTGGATCAAACAAACGAGCTGTATAACCCCAAAATGAAAAGCTAAGAAGACAGAGAGAGTATCTTTCCGAGATTTCGGTGAATATCCAGGGATGGTGACAGATTGAGTTGAAAAATCTTGGATACTAAGATAATCACTACCTCAAGAACATTTCATACAGATATGAACAAAGCATGGTTTGTTTCCAATTGCAAATATCTCATTCATGGCACACGGAATCAGCTGGTACCCATGTCGATTTGAAATACAACATGATATTGCCCATCTACTTGTCCATTTAATCTTATGCAAGAAAGGGAATGTCGTTATAGAGATGCCCCACAAGTGGTTTCAACTTGGTAGTTTGGGGGAAGGGGGGGGGGAGGGGGAGGAGGGTTCACAGGGCTACAATCTCAGCAATCTGGCGGTTTAATATTTTGACTTCCAAGATTTGTTCGCTACGCACATCACATAAAAAACATACTCTCCTCAACTTGAAAATTCCTCTCGAGAGAGACCATTGCTAATAAAACTTATGATTGGGATATTCCAGGTTATGCCCATGAAATTTCTTATCAGGATCGACGTCTATGTTTTAAGCGAAATATGTCTAAAAGCATATGAAGTATACGTTATTCCCTGTATCAATGTATTATTTTATATCTATGTCTATATAGCTATATCTGGTTGTATGTCTTCGTTTAATAGTAGTGGAGCAAACTGGCTGGGTACACGATAATGCGCTTATGTGACGAGTTTAATCGCCTCGCAAACCATTACTACAAAAACTAGTTAAATTGTTATAGCTTTCGCTCAAGGTTTCTTGTGTCTGGCTATTAATAACGTTTATGTTTTGAAATTCTATAGCAGGCAAGTCACTGGCATTACGTTTCGTATCGTAAACTAATCCGGAGTTGAAGGGGTCGTTTATCCGGAGTTGAAGGGGTCGTTTATCCGGAGTTGAAGGGGTCGTTTATCCGGAGTTGAAGGGGTCGTTTATCCGGAGTTGAAGGGGTCGTTTATCCGGAGTTGAAGGGGTCGTTTAAGCATGTTTTGCAAATTTCCGTCAAGTTTGAATGACATGAAGATCGTCCTGTCAGCATCACTGAAGCTTTTACCGCTATAAGCTTCGATGAGCTAATCAGTCGAACTACATGTGGCCAAACGCTATATAGACGATCTTCTCGCTGTGGATAATCGCTATATAAATGACGCAGTGAAGGATATATATATCCACCTTCACTGGATTTGAAGGAAACTACAGACAGCCCTACAGGCGCATCATATTTAGATCTATATCTCTATAAAAATGAAGCGGGCATTCTCTCTCGTCGACTTTATGACAAAAGAGATGATTACAATTTCGACATCGTAAACTATCTCTTTCTGGACAGTAATATTCCAATGGGACCTGCATATGGCGTATACATATCTCGCTTAATAGCATTTGCTAGATCCTGTGTTAAATGTGACGATTTTAATCAATGTCACAAAACATTGTTGCAGAAACTTATAAAACAGGGCCATTCCACCAAACGCCTCCACTCAAAGTTTCTCAAATTTGGCGATACATATCGCATGCTGATAGCAAAATACGAACGTAGCGTGCAAGATCTATGGCGCTACGTTTCGTAACTTGTGTCTAATTCCGCTTAACCCGGGGCTAGGGGCCGTATGAACCCATGTACTTCAAGAGCCTCATGGTACTCATATGAACAGTCACAATCAAAGCGTGACTGAGATACATCATTCTTTAGATGACGACTTTACAACGAATATTATGGATTAAGAATACTGATCAGCGATACGGATTTGATATTTTTGGAACATCATGATGTCTTGCCGGCATCATTGAAAACTGTTGACCGCTTCTCTCTTGCAGGAAACAAGCCTATGTTTATGTATACTATGATTGTCTTTTTGAATTTGGTGCTAATACTGTTATATGGAATATGGAATAGGTCTTTGGATTATGGACGCGGATATTCTCTAATGGACGACGGCTGAATTATGGATGACGGACTAGACGCTTGTAATTCATGGAAAGTTTTATCTCCATATCAAGTTTATAACTTGGTTGGTTAATAAGATTTTGAAAAACAAATGACCAAAAAAATATTGTCAAACAGATCAAACAGTGCAGGATTATAGATGATAATATAGGCTTCTGGCGGTCATTTTGAAAAATGACCGGTGTGACCTACATAGGAAAAGTTCGAGGTGGCTCCATATCTAGAAATGCTCCCCAAGCCACGATGTACCTCTATGCCAAATTTCTTGCTTTTATGAAATTTTTTTTTTCTCACATATTGACTAAACTACAAGGGGTGCACAATTAGTACCCATTGGAATAACTATATGCTGTTGATATATTGTGGAAGTTTGTCATTTACTTGCCGACGGGCGGTGGTTTTCTTCGGGTACTCCAGCTTCCTCCACCAACCAAACTGACTGCCCCCATATGAGAGAAACAAACTTGAGTGTGACATTAAACCAACCTAACCCCCCCCCTATATATTGTATTGCCGAATTTCACATATATATTATTAATGAGAAATTCAAGCAACTCTATAAACGAAGAAACATCCGGCATTAATAGATCAGCGATCAGTTTTCTTGAACACCGATACTATTAATGAACTAGAACGGTCAATAAAGTCCTGATGAGGGATTGTCGTATAGAGAGTCTGGAAATCTCATGTGGACACATATCTGTAGGGAATTTGCACTTTCGCATCAAGTTCTTCTACAGCACATTTTTTATCCTTAGGCTAATTGATGGAGTTCCTGAAATACGTCAACGTCTCTGGTAATGCTGCATTCATCATAACATAATCTCGAACAACAATGCTCCATACACGCCTTTTGACTTCAAAGGTTCGCGTTAAAAACTCTGGTACAGTATTTATCAGACCCCGAGTAAATGTCTGTCTACCGAATGCTACCCATGGTGGTACAAGACCTACTAGTTCTCTCCCACTAAAGGAGGAGAGTTCCAGCTTCAAATTATGTAAGAGGACGACATCGACCTGAAATATAGCGCACATTCTTCCTCGGCTGACAAATCGGTCAACCATGTGTCAAATTACATACCGTAAATACTTGGAAGATGACCCGATATGCTTAAACCACGATCATCTCTACGGGTACTCTTTTCTGAAACTTTTCTGTCATAACTGTTCTGTTTCCCCTTACATTTCATTTCGAAGTTGGGCGGACGCGCATGCGCGCATTAACCGGAAACAGCAAAAGAATGTTGTGGCGCGTTGACAATATCCAGTTGAGAATGTAACGTCAATGTTATTCACGTGGGGTTGTGTCTGCGCGACACAGCAACATTCGAAAAATATGCAAAAACTAATCGTGAAGCTCAGTCACAGTAATGTTATCCCCTTCAGAAAAGTAGTAATTATCAAGAAAAACATGACGGCCATGCCCTTATATTCAGGCGTTATACGTAGATTTGTGGTGTAACTCATAACAACTCCCCCTCCCCCGACATCGTGCATCTGAAGAAACTTGAACTCTTTACCGTCAAATCGAGGGGATATTTGGAAGTTTATTGGAGCAATATTTCAGCTATATAGCGACAATCAAACAAAATTCTCTAAGTATTTAAAGAAAAACAAGTCAACAACCCAGCAATCCAGAAGTAATCAATACAACACACCAAAAAATGTACATACATTAAAACTTATGCAACAAACCGATTTCTCTGAAATAACCTCAAATACAGGCTTCTTCTACCCGATTAAAAAGATCTTCTAAAGTAGCTGCTTGATAAACAGAATCTCGTACAATCTTAAAATCTATACAATCGATCAGAATATGTTTCACTGTGAGATTTTCTTGGTATGGAATACACCTTGGTGCTGGTTCCTATTTTAGTAAATGTTCGTTGGGTGTTAATCGGGTATGGCCGATTCTACATCTCCTGATCATGGCTTGATCAAAACGTTTCTGGCTCCTCAGATGAATATAACTTAGTTTTTTTTTGAAATTCATTAAGTTTGTTATTATCTACAGCATCCCATAAAGATTGAAACAATTTTCTCACATAAGCACACACAGAAGGTCTGAACTGGCTATATGGGATTTCAACAGGATCCACCTCATTATCTAGGGTTGCGTTACCTATTTCATCAGCTTCAGTATTTCCTTTGATGCCAACGTGGCTAGGCAACCAATGAAACACAACATCAGCCTGTTTATGAAATCTGCGGTCATATAATTGTAGAATGTTCGAAATGGTGAGGTGAGTTGAAGTTCCACTCTCAATCGCTTGAAGGCATGACAGTGAATCTGAGAATATGAGCTTTGGCTCCGGCAGTGAAAATCGAGCGTTTACCTGGAAGTCGACAGGTTTAGTTTCGGAACTAAAGAGCGGGTGGTTGGGTGGGTTCAGGTTCCTGTTGCTTCAATGCATTTTGCTGAGAAGCAACAGGAACTTGACAATGTGATGTCTAGCACTGTAATATCACTTGTCTTTATTGCATCATGTAAGCGTCTTGTCTGTGTCTTGTGCGCTGCCTTTAGTGTTTTATAGGGTGGATGGAGGGTGTCTGGTTCCATGCTGCTTCAAAGATTTCTTCTTTGAAGTAGCAGGAACACAACTGGGCTGGGTGGTGCTTAGTTGGTTCGTCGTGATATAGCTGAAATATTGTTGAAAGCGACGTTAAATTCTATTCACTCACTCACTCACTCGGAACTAAAGATCTCACCATTCTTTAGAACCATCTGTATAAATAGCTTGATGCGATCTGTATTTTGCTCTCAATAGACCAAATTCTTGTTCTTTTTCTTTTTTTTTATATTTCATCATTATAATATCTACTTCTGGTCTGTCTAACAACCATGGTGAAACTGGTAAGAGCTTGTTAGGTAAAATTTGACTAAGCTTAATACCAGCTGCTACAGTGTGAGGTTGAGGTGAGGTCTTCTCGGCACCATTGAAGACACTGTTGCCCGCTTCTCTCCTGCCGGAGGCTGGCCTACGTTTATGTATACTGTGATTGTCCTTTTGAGTTTGGTGCTGATGCTATTGTATGGAATGTGGAATAGGTCTTTGGATTTTGGACGCGGATATTCTTTAATGGACGACGGCTGGGTTGTGGGTGGCGGACTAGACGCTTGTAGTTCATACGAATTCCAAGAGTTGGAATAATGGCGGGTTTCTTTAAATACACATCTACATATTGTGGGTTGAAAACACACTTATATGTAGGATTTGTGCCATTAGGTCGCAATTTTGCAATATATTGCAGTGCTAATTTAATTATTCGAAGTTCTAAAGGAGATTCATCTGCTTCGACACATAAGCTTTCTTTAGTTGATGCCCTGAACGCTCCGAGGCACAGTCTTTATCCTTGATGGAGAATAGGATCTAGCTTTGCCACGTTTAACTTGCTTGCACCGTTGCAAACAATAAAACCATAACAGAGCGAATAAGTGATCGATATAAATGGAAAAGCGTCTGCTGATATCCTCCCCACGGATAGCTGAGCTTTTGTGCACTTAGCTATCAAGCAATTTATATGTAGTGAGAACGTTAGTCGATGATCGAACAATATTCCTAAGAATTTGACTTCAGTTCCATCTAATGTAAGTAATGGATTTTTGTGCTGGAAATACTTTCTACAAATGTGAATACAATTTGTCTTCGAAACCATTTTCTAGACTCCATTTCTGGATTATATTTAGACAATGTTGTAATGTTCTCTCAATATCATGTATACTTAGAGTCTACAAAGAGTGGACCGTCAATTGGTTTATTCAAAACTGCAGCTAAGCTGTTTATCTTGATACTAAACAGAGTAGTAGACAAAATACTACCTTGTGGGACACCTTGATCTTGATCGAAATGATCAGACGTGGTTGTACCCAACCGAACTTGAAGTTGTCTATCATTCAGAAAGTTGGAAATAAAATGGGTAAATTGCCATTTAATCCCATAGTATGAAGGTCTGTTAAAATCCCGTATTTCCAAGTAGTATCAAAGGGTATTTCCAAGTAGTATCAAAGGCTTTTGTAAATAAAAAACATAGAAACCACATGTTCATTCTTTGTGGAAGCATTGTTGATATATAGTCCGGCAGATATGTAACAAAAAATGGGTCGATTGTGGACTTTGAGATGAAAACATGAAACTTTGCATAGTGACAGAGAAACACATATTATTCATTTTTAGAGGGGGAGTTCGGCTTGAAAATACGTAGTTGGCCGTCATCTTGGATTTCAAAATGGCCGCCATTAGAAACCATCAAATTCGCAAATCGACACTTCTAAGACACATAGAAGGTTAAGTTAAACGACTATCCCCACATTTGCGTACCCAAGGAAGTTGATCAGCACACTTTTGCTGCACTAGAACGGATGGATCTTAAGATGGCGGCCATTTTTTTTAAATGGCTGCCGAGAATCGCTTATTTCGACGGTTATGTGACTTAGGTGAATCGATAGATAACAATCTACTTTTGGGGACTTAAAATGATTTTCTTGGCATCACTAGACACTCATTCACGTAGTTGGTACCTGCAATACATAAAATTAGTCATATTTGATAGAGAAATTCCAGTACAATGTGGGTTAACCTTGCTGCATCTACAGTTTATCATGCAGCCACATCAGCTACCACTGATAGAATGAGCTGACTTCTGAAAATGGACACTAAACTCGCTGTCATTCATCTTCCCTATAAGTTCCCTATCCAAATTACTTAGAGAAGCTTCTGAAGAACGGAGAAGAAACCAAGTCCAAATGGGACGGGCCTGAACGGTGGGTCTCTATATGCACTCAGTAAACAGTAACACCGTATACCCTCGTAGACAATAGCATTCTTCAACGAGGCCGATCCTGGCTCAACCTTCGACAACTCGCGGCACAGTGGACTTAGTTGAGTCAGTTGAGTATGATTAGGTCATACATGGACTAGATATGTTCCTTGGCGAGATTATGGTTAAAAATCCCTGTTAGTACACCATCTTGGATATCAAGCTTTTCGCCATCAGCGAACATTGAAGTCTAGAATGGATATCTGATACAAGGCTGGTTTACACATTGCTTTAGCCGAGGAAACTGGTTAAGGGACTTCTGTGTGAAACAATGCCCAGTCGGAGACGACCACCATTATCATACACATGGATACTAAAATACTAACAAAAAAAACTAAATCTGATAATCCCTTTAGTCTTCTTCAAGATATAGCCAGTGGAAGTGGCATGATCAATATCAGTTGATTCTGCCTTGGCGATATTGAATCCAGCCCTGTTTGGTCTTGGTAGGCGATGTCCTCGAAATATTCCCCCTACACCTGGAGCTAAACGGCTGAACCTTACCACAATATGTCTGGGTCAAGCTCTATTCCTTAACCTTGCTTTTCAAGATCCGATTACTATGGAGTTTTTGAGATCCCGCCATGTCCCATGGTTAAGTTTTTCCGTGATATCTTGCAAACCTATAGTAGTATGCAAGCATGTCCAGAATTTTCTCAATAGGATATGCCAATGGTCAGAGAGTTTCAGCCGCAAATTTTTGGGAAGCTCAACTGCGATGAACTGGTTTTGCCATGCATGTCAGATGACTGTGCTACCATTGCTTCATCGTTGAAGGAATGTTATGCTCAGTTCCATTACCAGATTCATATTCATCAGTTACTTCGGAAATGAAATAAGCCCATATCAATAATCTATCTTATATTTGTTCACCACAATTTCTCTAATGATCGAACCTAGATGCATGGTAGACATGGTTATTCATAATGTTGTGGACAAAGTATCACAGTTTGAAGTATTGAATGGGGATTAGGTTGGTTCCCGGGTTGCCTATCCTGCCAGCCGAGTCACCAAAAGTGTGACTGAAATCCAAAGTTCCAGTACTGGCATACAAAACTGCAGGTTGGACTACTAGATCTAGTGTTTGCATATTTGTATTGCTGATTCGGGTATGGGATTTCAACGACAAACAATCTATGAATATTACACTCGAATATACCAATTACAGACATGACTACATATTTGACTAGCTCGTCAATGAGCATTTTGTTATCCTCAATCACAATGC
>JAVTVY010018270.1:0-76540 GCA_036873755.1 Hanleya hanleyi
AGTACAATCAATGCCATTCCAAAACCTAATGGGTCTATAAGACTGATCCATGACTGTAGTAGGCCTGAAGGTTTTAGTGTCAATGATTATGCCAGCAAGCCTGACTGTTCATATCAATCTATCCAGGATGTCCTCAATAGTATTCAACCAGGCTGGTTTATGGCAAAAATTGACCTTCAGTCCGCATATCGTACAGTAAATTTACATCCTTCTAATTATAAATTTACTGGCCTGCAATGGCAATTTAAAGGTGATGATAAATCAACTTTCTTTTTTGGCAATAAATTGAGTTTTGGCTCGAGAAAGGCGCCAAGGATATTTAATCAGATTAATCAGTGAGAAGAATGATGTTACGCCGTGGATATGGCTCGGTAATTGTATATCTGGACGATTTCTTCCTGGCAGCAACAATATGTTGATTTCGCTTTTGAGATCGTTAGGGTTTGCATTAAATTGAAACAAAATGGTGGACCCCTGTCAAAAACTGGTTTTCCTTGGCATATTGATAGATACTACTATTGGCACATTGTGCTTCGACCCTGATAAACTCAGTGACTTGATAACTTTTGTAGGGAGTTTTTGTAAAAAACGTAGGGCTAGTCGTAAACAGCTTGAGCAGTTGGTTGGGAAGCTAGCATGGGCAGCTAATGTGATAGAATGGGGTAGATTACATAATCGTAGCCTTTATGATTTGATTTCTTGTATGAAAAAGCCCAGACATAAAGCAAAATTGGAATCCATTAGGGATGACCTACATTGGTGGTATTTTAGTTTGTCATGTTCGGCTAACCGTAGATGATATGGGACTACAGGCCTGTTTTGCCATTATATACGGATTCATGTACTGTAAGCGGATGGACTGGGACTCGTATACAGGTTTTCTCCGATAATACAGCTACTGTGGCTATGTTAAATAAGGGTTGCTCTAAATCACCAGTGGCGATAAATATTTTTATAACATAACTTTGCAATTTCTGTAGTTTATTTTCCAGGGGAGGTAAATGTGCTCGCAGATGCAATTTCTAGACTACACTCACCTGGATATATGGAAAAGTTTGTCAGATATCTCCACATGTATTTGCCTTTAGTACCATTGAATTATTGTTTGTATGACCATATGTCTTTGGATTCACTACTGTTTATTTATCCACAGGTCCAGAAATGGGGACAATTGTACAACAGTTGGATGCAGCTGTGGCTGCCTTCAGGGCAGAATCCTATGCAATAAATACACGTCGTACTCACGAAACTCAGCTGAAAGCTTACGTTGACTTTTGTTTGCTAATTAAAACAGATTTGGCTCCGATCTCTGCAGACAATTTATTGAGATATGTAGCTTTCTTAGCTAGGGATAAGTGCTTCAAATCTATAATTCAGTATCTTAATAGAGTACGCATCTTGCATTTGGATCTTGGCCTAGACAATCCCCTTCTCTCCAACTGGAACTTGCATAGGGTGTTGAAGAGAGTTAAGCGGTTAAAAGGGGACATAACTATAGCCAAACCTCTTTTTATTTTGAAGCATCTGTTGGCGTGTCGCCAGTGCCTTAATTTATCTAACTTATATGATATCCGTATGTGGGCTGCCATTCTCTTGGGGTTTTTCGGGCTCCTTCATCTAAGTAGTTTCACCTTCTCACAAGGGCAGTCTAGTTACCTGAGAAGACAAGATTTGTCCATCCATGATAAGGTATTCTCTGTTAGGATTTATTCCTCTAAAACAATTCAATTCCAGCAACGTGTCCATACTACCTATTTTACCGGATCATCCAATGTGTCCTGTTACAACACATATAAGGGTAGTGGGAAGAGGTGCCGACATACTGACTGCGTCACATGACTTCACAGAATAGTCTTCTGGTTAACCTATTCTAAAGCACATACCAAGAATATAACGATTCGTGATATGTGCTGTATCTCAGGTACGCTTTTATTGTACCTGTTCATGTGGCAACTTGGATGATATGACCACACGGCCCCTAGCACCGGCATAAGCGGTATTAGATACAAATCTAGAGAGCTATGATGGAAATGCTCTGACAACTCGTGTACTGGTAATTGGTGAGCTGTTTCGCTGTGACAACTCGTACATTGTAGATTGGTGAGCTGTATCGTCGTCAGATGTAAATGACGGTATTTAACACAAAAGACTAGTCTGTAAGGCCCGATGTCGACCCAGCATCAACTTCCCACAAATACCAACATATATCAAAGACCAAAAGGTCTGTACAGGGGGCGGGCCTCGGGGACGAAACGTCCACCAGCAGAATCTCGCCATATACAGGAAAAAATTACAACACATATACAATGTTACAAGGGTTACAACCTTGTTACAATTTTGCATCGCTAATCCGATTGTTACCTCTGATCATTATTTGTTCGCTATACCACAATTTCCAGTTATGTCCGCCTCCCACTTTCGTAATCATCTCAAACAACTTGCTCAAACCATTGGTCTTTCACCCCAATATAACATTCACAGCTAGTTGGTTGGCTTCTGTGGGAACACCCTGCCCATAATCAAGCAGTTGGGCGACTGGAAGAGCGATTGTGTGTTTAAATATATCAAACTGGACCCATCTAGGAGTCTGGACCTGTTACACAGGTTACCCTTGATCAGTGATAATTCCTAATTTTCAATCCTATTAGTACATGTGTTGGAGTGAGTGAGTGAATAGAATTTAACGTCGCTTTCAACAGTATTTCACCGATATCACGACGAACCAACTAAGCACCACCCAGCCCAGTTGTGTTCCTGCTACTTCAAAGAAGAAATCTTTGAAGCAGCATGGAACCAGACACCCTCCATCCACCCTATAAAACACTGAGGACAGCGCACAAGGCACAGACAGGACGCTTAGGTGAAGGAAAGTAATTAGATGAATCAGAGTAAGTTTTGTCCAAAACAGAACACAAAACTAGGCAATACACAATCGCAATACAGATTTCTCTGAACAGAAATAGGCCATTATTTTTCAATACCAAGATGGTATATTGGTAAGTGCGAGCATGGCAGATAAGATTGGCCAGAGATAGACTAGAGACCATCTAATCCTATAATTAATTATAGTTGTTTGTTTGGGGTAACAGACCCTTGTCAGTGAGATTGGTCGGAAGTCAGTCGGAAAAAGGTTTTTTTTATTCTTATTGCTGAAAAGTCAAGTCAGTTTAGTTCCAACTAGCAAAAATTTATAAATCAATTATTCCTCATAAATATTGAATAAAGGGTACTGCTTTCTGATATAACTGCTAAATATATATATGCCCCAAAATATATACTTAGCAAGAACCAAAGAGAAGCGTAACTTTTCGTTGATGTTGTTGTTGTCTAACTCCCGTCAGATTGAAATGCCGCCGGCTCTACCTTGTCGTCTTCGCGTAGACAGCCACCTCTCTTCCCTCAAAATCTCTGGGGATTACTGCCAGTAGCTGACTTCTGTCCACATAACTTGGTATCAGATCAACAACGAAAGATGATTAACATATTCACAAAAAACGTGATCAAAGATCACCTGTTAATCACTTCAACCGGCCACTGGCATGGCCGTTTTCGACATGCGGTCTGGTGTCGGGAACCCTTGTGTGACTTGCTGTGTTCAACAATTCTATGGCTCCCGATTGCCCCCTAGTCCGGGAGATCAGCGAGATTGTTCCCGCGAGTTTTCCGAACTGTCAACATTTGATTTTCTTTGACAGATTAGGTGGGAAAAAAAATCATTTTTCAAAAATTTTTGAGTCGTGGGGGTATTGTTGGGTTGGTCGGGTTAGCCCAAAAACACCTTTTTAATTTAGGCCTCATGGCAAACAGTTCGTGGCTTGTAAAAACCTAAATCATGAGATGCCCTCCTTTCTTCAGCACAAGCGTGCGATGGTCTATTTTTTTTTCTCTCCAGCAGAGATCGATTACGGGGTATCCAGTTTTCGCCATCTTTCGCTGTTTGTCGGGAAACTCCAACTGGCTAATCGACACAAAAGTTATGCTAATAATTTATACGTTTGGAATAGATGTAAAAACAAGTGCATATTACCGACAAGTCCATACTTTCAAGACGGGAAGCAATTTTTTTTTTCAAAGATGCTCCATGTATTGCAAAAATTAGGATTTGGTCTGTGTATTGCAAAATTCGGGGACAAATTACAAAAAATGACGCTGATTCACCTAATTACTTTCCTTCACCTTACATGGTGCAATAAAGACAAGTGATATTACAGAGCTAGACATCACATTATCAAATTCCTGTTGCTTCTCAGCAAAATGCATTGAAGTACATGTGTTCAAGATTCAAGATTCAAGAAGCTTTATTTAACGTCGGTACAATAGTTAAATATAAAACATTAGCTTGTACAAGCTATTTCATCCACCGTGTTGGAATGGGTATATGAATATTTACATGTAATCGTATACTATAGTGTCATATTCAATTAATCTGTTTTAATGCATTCTTGCCTGATTGAACTAATTTGCAAGCTGATGCGCAGTAACCATGGCAACGGTTTGCTGTACATGATATGTAGGTCATTGTATATATGTAGTTGACCCAGTGATGATTGATACTTGCTGTATTTACTATGTACCCATGCACTTATTAGGCTGCTATGTAATTGACTCCATATGGACTTGCATGTCCCCTGCTGTGACATCCGCCTATAATAGGCCTATGCGCTTTTAGTTAGAATATTTGAGAAATTTTTTAATGGCAATAAAAATTTTCTGTGCCAAATCTGTGTTGGTGTTTTAATAAGAAATTTACTTGTGAATTTTTTTTTGTTATTTGCGCTGAAAACTTACCTCATTTCCACTCTATGCCTATGAAGGATGATGGGCAAACTGATACAATCCGTGGAAAGCGGTAGAGGTGAGCAGCGTGACTAGTTCAGAAAAGAAATCAAAGATCTTCTACCTCACTGAGGTTCCATGAGATCATACGACAGCAGTATCAAAATATTCCTATGGCTTATAGGAAACCCCTGTCGCTACTCTGACTTCAAGGTCGAGCTGCATATACGCCCCCCCCCCATTTTTTTCCAAAAGGGAACGAGAGAAAAATGCACTCATCAGCAAGCAGGTTAAGAACTGTACGTCCAATCTTTAGCTTGCTATCTTGCTGGTCTCGGTCCCATAGGAACCCTCTGTGCTGTTACTAGTGGGCCGATGAAGTCACATACTAACGTCATGTCCCGGAGGTAGAATGAGGCAAACGTCATATTTGACCTCCAGTAGCATGCCCTAATAATATCAGTCACCGAACTATTAGTCCACAAAGGCCATGATCCCGCCAGTACTCTACTTTACTCTACAGTACTTTACTTTACACTCTACTGTACTTTACAAGCGCGGCTCGTCTATCCATAGCCGTGGAGTACGCTAGTCGAATCGTATTTTTGAGTCAACTTGAGATAGTACTTTTGCTTATTTCCTGTTTGGCATTAGGATCGAAAGGGATAAACAAACACCTCCTACCCGCCCTACGATCCTCAGTACGATTCAAGTAACACACAAGTGCATGAACTGGACACAACATGTCAGATTCGAGACCAGGCGAAAGGAAATCAGATACGGCTGGAATTGTGAACTCTCGAGATATGGTATCATAGACAGCCTGATTCTTAACCACAAACTCAGGAACTGTTGAGAGAATAACTTCGCTCCAGTTCCTAGAGTGTCTGACATTCCTCCTATCGAGCGCATGCAGCTCTGACACACGAGCTGCCGAGGCAAGAGCCAACAGAAACAAAGTTTTGTAAGATAACATTTTGAGATCAATTGACTCTATTGGCTTCGGGAACTTCGAAGTGACTGACTGACCAGAAATCTTGAACGATTTGATAAGCGCAGTCAAATTCGGATCAGTCGAAGGATTAATCCCAGTACCAAGAAGAATAGGCTGAGCGATGGCTGCTCTGTACCCTGTGACCGTAGCTGGTACCAGGCCCCTATCCTGGAACAGGTGCAATATAAACTCTGCTACTTGAGGAATAGTGGCTCTGGGTGGATTGATATCCCTCTCTCCACACCAAAGATCGAAGACTGCCCACTTTGATTGGTATACAGTGGAAGAGGAAAGTCGAATCGATTGTACCGTTCGGCGCCCAACTTCCACAGAAAATCCCGCCTGAGCAAAGTGTCCTTTGAGCACTTGCACACGTGGTAGTGAAACGGTCCTGGCTGGCTGTGGAATATTGACGTCCCGGGCTGGCACAGGAATAGGTTGTGCCATACCGCACAGTTGTCTCGGTACATCTACTAGAAGATCCAGTAAGTCCGGGAACCACGGTCTTGCTGGCCACCACAGAACAATTAGGTATACGACACAGATGTGTACGTGGATCTTCCGGAGTACCTTCGCTAGGATAGCTGGAGGAGGGAATGCATATGCTACCATGCCTGACCAGTCCTGCGATACGTCCACTGCGTATGCCAACGGATCCGGGACCGGAGACATGAACAGGGGCAGTAGATTGTTGTGCCGACTGGCAAACAGATCTATATGTGGCATCTTCTAGACATGAGCTATCTTTTTTAGTATGGCTGGGTGAAGTTGCCACTCTGTGGGAATTATCTGATTCCATCGTGAAAGCGAGTCCGCTAAGGGAGCTTCTTGAAATTAGGAACTGAGTTCTCTGGTAGGGATGGCATATGCCGGTTATTCAAATGGGATACACCATGCCCAGTTTGGTGTTCTGATCTGGATGGATTAGAGTTCCAGTTAGGCCAATCCCCCCATGCTGCTGCATGTTATGGCATAAGCCATCCTTTGTCTGCCGAGTTCCAAACTGTATGGCATGGAGTTCCTAGGAGTTCCAACACGGCGCACCATGCTACTCTGTTTGGAATGCCTTATGCCAGTTCCTAGTATGCCCCAATCCCTGCTTGTTGATGTAGGACACGACTGATGTGTTGTCAGTAGCAATCAGCAGGTTCTTGTCAGGCAATACGCTCAACGTGCGGATGCCATGTGTCACTGCCATACCAACACGTTTATATGGTACGAGCGTTCCTCGATAGTTCCTCGATATCGACTTGTACTCGAGGTGAGCTCCCCAACCTTCCACAGATGCGTCCGTGACAGATGATGTGTTGGACGAAACAGAAGTAGGGACACACCCGGCATAACGTTGAGTGGATCCAGCCACCATTGGAGGAATTGTTTGACAAGAGGCATGACAGGTATGCAAAGATTCAACTGCCTTTCGACCCATTGATGATTGAAGTAAATCATTAAGGGACGAAGCTGCAACCTTCCTCTTGGAGTTACATCCTGTGTTGATGTCAAGAGGCCGATTATCGCAGCAAAGTGTAGAGCCCTGGCTTGAGATAACTTGAGGAATTGAAGTATCTTCATTGTTATCTTTTGCCAATGATCTTCTTCTTTCACCCCCGGAAATCTGCGCCTTTGCGACGGAGTCAGCTCTGACTTCTCTTTGTCTCTTCGTGAGCGAAACAGCTCACCAATTACCAATATACGAGTTGTCAGAGCATTTCCATCATAGCTCTAGATTTGTATCTAATACCGCTTATGCCGGTGCTAGGGGCCGTGTGGTCATGTCATCCAAGTTGCCACATGAACAGGTACAATAAAGGCGTACCTGAGATACAACACATATCACAAATCGTTAGATTCTTGGTATGTGCTTTAGAATAGGTTAACCGGAAGACTTTTCTGTGAAGTCCTGTGGCTCTGTCAGTATGTCGGCACCTCTTCCCACTTTCCTTATATGTGTTGTAATTCTCTTCGTGTGGGAGATAACCCAGAGATGTCAGTATCCTTAAGACAAACTGCGTGTCTAGGATTAACTGCTCCTTGCAGGCATTCCTTAGCAGTGAGATGTCGAGTGAGTGAATAGAATTTAACGTCGCTTTCAACAATATTTCAGCTATATCACGACAAACCAACTAAGCACCATGCAGCCCAGTTTTGGTCCTGCTACTTCAAAGAAGAAATCTTTGAAGCAGCATGGAACCAGACACCCTCCAGCCACCCTATAAAACACTGAGGACAGCGTACAAGACACAGACAGGACGCTTACATGGTGCAATGAAGACAAGTGATATTACAGTGCTAGACATCACACTATCAAGTTCCTGTTGCTTCTCAGCAAACTGCATTGAAGCAACAGGAACCTGAACCTGTGAGTCGTCGATATAAAAGTGGTACTTTATACCAAGTGGTACTGTGCAGGAGTAGTGCCACTGATGTATATTACAATACATAGGGGAAGTGAGAAGAGGTGCCTGACATACTGACAGAGCCACATGACTTCACAGTATAGTCTTCTGGTTAACCTATTCTGAAGCACATAACAAGAATCTAACGATTCGTGATATGTTTTGTATCTCAGGTACGCTTTTATTGTACCTGTTCAAGGGGCAACTTGGATGACATGACCACACCGCCCCTAGCGCCGGCATAAACGGTATTAGATACGAATCTAGAGAGCTATGATGGAAATGCTCAGACAACTCGCATATTGGTAATTGGGGAGCTGTGTCACTGTGACAACTCATACACTGGGAGTGGTGAGCTGTATCATCGTGAGATGACAATGATGGCATTTAACACAAAAGACTAGTCTGTAAGGCCCGATGTCGACCAGCATCAACTTCCCACAATGCCAACATATCAAAGACGAAAAGGTCTGTACAGAGGGTGAGTACTCGTGTAAACACTCGTGTAAGCATCCAAGGGGAAGTAGAAAGGCCGAACGGAGGTACTTGAAGTTGGAAGCATCATTTGCCGACCATGAATCTTTAGTACTTCCTGTCTTTTGGATGTATCCGGATCAGTATTCAGGCATGAGAATTGCTCACGACCCAAAAAACACTGAAAAATGTTAACCCCCCTAAAGAAAATGCCAAATTTGAATGTTTGGCATGAAAAGCTGACACATTTGAAATCTGACTTTTCAACAAAAAACACTGAAATCAGTGTTTCCGCTGAATATTCTCATCCCTGAGTATTGGTAGGTTCATAGTATTCAGAGCTACCATACTGGTCTATATCCACTTCCATATCCTCCGGGGCTTCCTGCCAGTATGGACTCTTGGAAGGGATAGACTTCCGGTTGCATAGACTGGTCAGTCAATCGCGGAAATGGTGGCATACTGACCTTGATATGACTAGTCATAGTCTCTCTCAGTTCCTTCATCTCCTTCCGTTGCTGTTCCATTCCCGCACGAATGGCAGCCAGGGCAGGATCCGTCACTTGAGAGTGAACCGGAAGTTGGGCCTAACGGGGGTGTTCACACTCGAGGACCTCACACATGGCTGTGAGGAAGGCCACTGTAAAGGTCGGTGAACTGGCATTCGTGGTCGTAAACCGGAAGGTCGAATAGGAGGGCACATCATCCGAAGCATAACTGGTCCCCTACCACGAACACCCCCGGAAGTCGAAAATTTAGCTAAGCCATGCAAGGACGAAGTCGTACTCGCAACCGGATGCCTCGAAATTTGACCTACTTGAGAAGAATCTTGATACTGCATCTCAGAGGCAGGCAAATAACTTGGCATATTATAGTTACCTGAATACATACCCAGCTGGCGTTGTTGTGGGAACCTCAATCTCTGGTGGCTCATAAGGCTCGTAGTCATCAACGTCTCGGCTGGGGGATGAGAAGGGCCACCAGAGAAACCAGAAGTAGATTGGAGAAAGTTAGACGGACCGATCGTTACTGAGTTAGTATTTGTTAATGAATGACTGGAGAGTCCAGGCCTCAATGGGGTTGAGGAAGGCAATCTTGCAATCCCGGGTCCAGATGAAATTTAACACTAGGCGCCTCCGTAGATTACCGATCAAGAGATCAGCAATGACTGGCTCTCCGACACCGAGCTGGCTTCCCTTCGTTACCCGCTTCCCTTCGTCGTCGTACACAGGAGGCCGCTCGATAGGAATGTCCACTGTCGTAGTAGTGCCGGTTTCCATATCTTCAGGAGTCCCTTCCACTTGAACGATCTGGGTCATTTTCTTACCCGATTGCCTGGTCTGTTTATCTTTATTTACGTTCAATAAACTGACGTAGATCCCCCAAGTGGCACATCAACAAACTCCCTAGTATCCTCTATCACGCTAGATCGGGGAGACGGAACTACATATGTCTCATTGGCGACATTAGGAGACACATTAGCATTATCAGAACAGGCCAGTGTCCCATTTAAATAGGCTTGAAACAGGCCAGGTGCCCATACAATACACTCATCGCAGGCACATGTCCCAGGTACATACTACACCCTGGCGACATGACGGGCAAGTGGAATGTAGGTCATATACAGGCTTGTCACCACCACATGTTACACATGACATTTGATACATATTTGCAGCCATAATGCTCGATAATCGTAAAGAATAATTCTCAAAGGACTTCTTGCAGAATATCAGATGTCTGAGGTAATCCAACTGTAGTGATTTCGCTAGAAATAGATCAATTTCACGGAGCCGAACAAAATGGCCTCCTTGATCCACGGAATTAGAAACAAGACTAGCAGGGGAGAGAACTGTTATTTGAATTTTGGCTTGGAAACACTTGCTCCAGCTAACAAATTGGGTAAGTGTGGGAGCAGTAGGTTTCCGCTGCGTTGTTGTTGTTGCTGCGACCTGTACTTCATTTGTCGTTGATGGTACAGTGGAGAAATATCGAATGGTAAATCCAGTAGCAACCTTGCTCTGTTCCAGCAACTGCCGGTGTTTCATCCCTATCGAGTGGCTCCAATCGGCAGGTTCGCCCATGTTTGAAATATCAAAAGTTTTGAGGCAGATCTTTCACCGTGCAGAGTATTTATCAGAGCACCACTCTAACCAAGTCATGTATTCTGGCTGCTTGAGGCAACGCTCATTGAATATGCGCTTTCCAGGGAGCATAGTTTACAGTCCCTGCGGAATCGTGTAACAATGAAAACAAATGGCGGGAGAGCTGTGATCATGTGGTCCGATATGACATTTGACCACTTTATGTTAGCCCTAAGGTATTAACATTGATGTCGCAAACTGTTTACAGCATCAAATACAAAGTAGTCCCCCTTGGCAAGGTACAGTTGGAATGGCACTAATGGCTGCAGTCGGATCATGGTAATCATCGTCTCTGTGTTTACAATTTTATGTTAATGTTATATAATCCTGTTTTGCCATACTTTGTGATATATTTACTTGAAAACAAGCAGCACAATATATTGGATTCTCATAAGAAATACAAAATATCATTTTTAAGGAGTTTTAAGCATATTTCAGGTTAAGATCTAAATTCCAGGGGTTTCCAGGAGGTGTGCGAACCATGTGGCACTGTGACCATTAGTCCTAACTCTGCTTTGTTTTTTTGCAATCTTGACAACAAAGTGACTTAGTCCCGATTTTGGCCCCCATACAGTCAAGTCAATCCAATAGCGGCAGTTAAGCTGGAAGCATACAATTTTTTACACAACTGACTATTAGTGATTTGATAATTTTTTTCGTTTTTGTTATTGGTCAATTGGCAACTTAGAAGATATTTCAACCATATAAAACTGTGAAACAATTTATTATGTTTGACACTGAGCTGAAAATTGGAATGAATTGAATCTAGAGTTCTCAGCTAATCACACCTAATTTGAAAATGTGATACACAAACCTAAGTATATAGAAACAGTGATTCTTCAAAAATGCCCCCCCCCCCCCCTCCGCACACTTACCCAACAGACACTGAACATGATATAGCTTCTGTATCAGTGGGTTAAAGCAAGACAATTCGCATCAGACCACCAAAAGATTTACACGTTCAGCAGTATTAACAAAACTGTACCTGGCCGATTCCCTTGTTAAATCTAGATGATCATCTTTCTGCAGGAGATTTATTTCAAGCATGACAAGCTGATAACTTCTTGACAAGTGTCGACCGTCAAATTTTTAATCTATGCGCGTGTGTACAAATGAAGAGACGATTTTGCATTTTTCTCAGTCAAATAAGGAAGCAGTGCTCAGGCTTCACAAATAGTCCTCCAGAGAAGCCTGTTAACGAAGTGATTTCAAATAAAATTTGCAGTTGAATAGAACAAATGCCATACTTGCCACTGTATCACCGACCTTTGATGATTCGTTGCAGCGAGGGCGGAAATAAAATCCAGAAAATTGTGGTCTTTTGCAGGGATTAATTTTGGTAGTCTGAAGCCAATTAAGCATATTCTCACCAAGTTCCACGACAAGAGCAGGTTACATGTGAGATCCGTTGTGAAGCCAAGCATACAAATGGTGAAGTAGAATGATGATGATGATAAGGGGACCAAGGATCTGATTTTTACTGTCAGATGAAAAGCAAATTAGACAAACAAC
Organism: Hanleya hanleyi; assembly: GCA_036873755.1. Taxonomy (NCBI): domain Eukaryota; kingdom Metazoa; phylum Mollusca; class Polyplacophora; order Lepidopleurida; family Hanleyidae; genus Hanleya; species Hanleya hanleyi. The sequence goes on from JAVTVY010018270.1 coordinate 12,294, forward strand.
ATGGCACAGAAGCAAATCCCATTAAAGTAGATGGCATTGGCAGAAGAGAACGTGAAATCAACAGCATTTGGGAAAAATATACTCCAGTAGCTACAGTTGAGTGCTGGAGTCCAAAAAATAAAAGAAACACATACGGTAATTCCAATAATAAATCGATCAACGGAAGTGCAACGAGAGATCCTGAAGGATCTTGGCGCCCACCATCATCCGATAATTTTAAGCAAGAAGATCTTTTTGTTCATTGTTACTAAGAACAAACGATTGATTTGTAATTTGGTTTGCAGAATTTCGAATTTGAGTGAAAAAGATCGAAAAAGGGAAACTGGAAAACACCAGTTTTTCTTTATAAGTTTCAAGATTTCTAGAAACTGTACTTGATGTCGGTTGTTATAGTACAAGCGAAATGAGCAAAGTTAGTCTGAAAGTGAATGTCCGGAGGATCCTTCGTCTTTGTTTTGTAGTATTTTAACATTTTTTTGCACGTGTCATGATCATTGGGTACCGGAAGCGAAGACAAATCTCTTTGACACTTTGGCATGAGCTATGAAACATATCTAAGATTTTATAATTAGGAACGAATGCTAATTCTGTTCTGTTTACTAGGCAAGTTTGAGATATCTCTTTCAAGATACCATGCTCGAAAATAGTAAGACGGTACACAACTTCATACTGAAGGGATCCGGTCTGTGCAGTAATGTTGAAACTTTGAAAGTATCTTCATCCTGATTATCTCCCTTGGATCGAAACAGGCAGTAGTCTACAGTTCTCGAGTTGTCACGTTGCGTCACAAGATTGATGGCTCTTTGTGTAGCCGACCTGTCGGCAGACAAAACGGTGGGGCAGTTTACTAATTGCAACGGCATGGACTAGTAAAGTAAACTGATTGAAAATTTGAAGAAATACATTTTAATTCAAAATCATTTGAACACCTTGATATATAAGGTGAAGTATTCTCTATACTCGATATATAGAATATGCACCACCGTTTGATCCACCAACTCTTGTGATGCAATGTCACAACTCTGGAATACCGTATTAATTTGAAGCTTAACTTGGATTTCCAAATCGGACCAAAAAAGGTATCTTGCACAACTAGGCCCCCTGTGAGACCTGTGTACCAAATTTCAGAAAGATCCATGAAGTAGTTCCTGGGAATTCACGATAACAATGTTTCAAGGGGGAATTCAAGATGGCCGCCTGTGTACCAAATTTGGGAAAGATCCATGCAGTAATTTCCTGGGATTTCACAATAAAGTTTCACGGCTAAATTCAAGATGCGGCCATATTGGATTTTTGAAACGGACCAGAAAAGGTATCTTGCACAACTAGACCCCAAGGGAAACCTGTGTACCAAATCTGAGAAAGATCCATGCAGTAATTCCCTGAAAATTCATGATAACAAAATTTCAAAGGGAAATTGAAGATGGCCACCTGGCGGCCATATTCAATTTTTCAAATAGTATCTTGCACAACTAGACCCCAAGGGGAACCTGTGTAGCAAATTTGAGAAAGATCCATGCAGTAGTACCTGAGAAAACGCGATAACACAATTTCATCGGGAAATCCAACATGGCCGCCTGGTGGCCATATTGGATTTCCGAATCGGACCAGAAAAGGTATCTTGCACAACGAGACCCCAAGGGGACAGTGTGTACCAAATTTGAGAAAGATCCAGGAAGTAGTTCCTGAGAAATCGTGATAAAGTTTCATGGGGAAATCCAAGATGGCTGCCTGGTGACCATATTGGATTTTCGAATCAGACCAAAAAAGGTATCTTGCACAACTAGATCCCAAGGGGAACCTGTGTAGCAAATGTGAGAAAGATCCATGCAGTAGTACCTGAGAAAACGCGGTAACAAAATTTCATGTTGAAATCCAAGATGGCCACCTCGTGGCCATATTGGATTTTCGAATCGGACCAGAAAAGGTATCTTGCACAACTAGACCCCAAGGGGAACCTGTGTACCAAATTTGAGAAAGATCCATGCAGTATTTCCTGAGAAATCGCAATAACAAGAATCTGGTGATGGTGGGCTAATAAAAATGGCATATATCTGGCAATATTCTTCATGGCACCATCTACAAAGTGTCACATTTTCTCCTATATATGGTTTTTCTTCAATTCAAATGAAGAATGGGAATGTTACTTTTTCTCTGTGATTGAATGACAGAGTTGAAATCTGAACTTCCTGTGATTGAATTATTAGCGGAATTACCGTATTGTTAAGCCATTCACAAGATTAAAGGTCCTACCAAATGGTCTCCACATTGGGTCACCCCCTACTTTTTCAAAGCTAATTTGTTTTAAGAGGGTATATTTCAATTGAACAAACTTGAAATCCTCAAATATCCCACCTGTTTGGAAACGGCGAAGGTTGCGACCTGTTGACCAGGACATCAGAGTAAAATTATAATTGATCATAGCAATCAATCATTGTTCTGGGTGACATTTCCATTGCAACGCCAACATCATCACAAAGCCAAAACATAAGGTCTTTATTGAATCGATGATGTCATCATAGCCAATTGTTGTACCATGTAAACAACATCACAATAGAATGTCCCATGATTGTAACCCGACTAACATCACAGGTCCGAGGATTACATCTTTCCCACCACATCTGTTTTACATGTAGTGTTAAAAATCCAGTCATTTTCATATGTATTTCTATGTATGTTGAATGCAAACTGCTGGGGCTATATTTGGTACAATTACACCTTGCACCTGATTCACTGCAGGGTTTGGTATGGTTTTACATGGTATATCTGCATAGGACCTTTAACTTTGCATGAATCAACAGAGATAATATTTACAACTATTGTCCATCATAACACCAGGTTCCGCGACATTTCGGCAATTAGGAACCTTTTTTTCCAAGCCAAATTATGCTAAAAATAAAGATTTTTACTTATACAGTAATTTGCCTAATTATTCACCTTCCAAATTTAATTTAAACAGCCGGTTTTCCCTCTGTCATGATTTTCTCCATCCTTATAAAACGAAAACCTTTTCAATAAGCATTTTCAATAAACCGGTGAAACGATAAATTCGAACACTCGCGTTTTCGTCGCGGAGTACGTGCCACCGAAAGTAAAGTTAATATGTTGCTAGTTTATCAGTGAGTGCTATTATTTGTAAATGCAGAGAAACTACAGGGAATGATACAATGTAATCAGACTGAATCAGTATTACTCAGTCTACCACTATCTATGGAATAAAAACTTGATTCAGTAGACTCCGCATTCCCATAAATTTATTCAAACCTAATCACGTTTTGCCAGAGTTGGGGGAAAATATATATGGTCCTCCGCATGTGGTTGTTATCTACACACGGCATGCTATAGAATGCTTGCTAATTATCCAGCGTTCTTATATCAAATCAAATACTTTCTTTTTCAACCAGCATTTCTAAATTGATAATAGTGAATATTTTTTGAGAAAACGAAACTGCACGTGAGTGAATTTGTATTTCAACGGAACATGACAATTGTCGACAACGATGGTCTACATCCGCTTCCAGAAATTTTGAATGGCACTTCTTCTCTTGCACATGACTTTACGGTTGTTAATCGTCTCTCTTTAATTCATGGCTTCCCTTAAACTTTTATATGGTGCTATTTTTTTTACGGTTAAAATACCTCATCAATCTAGAACTGCATATGTGAAAGAAGTTGCCTAAAAGTCGCGGATAATCGCCCTCAAAGAATCTACAACTTCGTAACCCTTGAAATGAGAAGGGTTTTTGCAACCCCCATTTTATGAAAGACCCCTTTATAGTTCTCATTACTTATATTATCAAATCACCTGAGAGTATAATTTGTTTGCCACGCTGTTTCCCTCTGACCTGGTGGTGGCTACACTGTCGTAGGTGAGCAGACACATAGGTTCTGTCAAAGATTTCTGCATCAAATTATCATGGTTTATAGAATAAGCAAAACATTTTATCAACCTGAACAGACGTTGCGAATGGTGAGGATTATCATAAAATTCCTCTCAAAATGCTCTCTCAGGCCATCAATTTAAATGGCAAGTTTAAAACTTCTTTCAGCGCTGTGAGGGGGGAAACTGCCGTCTCCGACTCTCCCTCCTTTGGTCGCTACTCTCCCTCAGGCTTGGTCGCTTTGCTCCCGCATTTCAGGCAGACCTTGATTTTTTTTTACTGGAGGGTACCCTGGTTGATATAAAATGGTCTGTTTATGTTAACCATATGTTAACATGAATTGCAGGCAAGCACCTAAAAGGTGCATGGACCCCTCAGCCTGTTTTTTTTAAGTCAAGTAGGATCAGGGCTGCATCTAGAGCCAGTTTAGTTTTGGAAAACATATGGGCACCCAAAACTCAAATGAAACAAAAAACGAAAGTGTTGTTGTTCAATTTGAAAGGATTTCTGAAGGAAATACTCCTAGAAAAAGCTTCTGGAAGCCTCAATATCGATCCGATTGCATAGCTGGGTATTGAATTTCATGTTAATAAACCTCTGTTTTGTGATCACAGGCTCTTTGCGCCGAGATTCACTTAAAAAAATTGGACCCTCATGAATTACGAAAAGGAACTGGGAGTTTCGGATCGGAACCTGCAAAAAAACCCTGGATACCGTATATAACAGACTTCGGTTTCACGTGAGTGGTGTGCTGGGATTACAGCATGCAAGGAAGTGTAGCTTTATCAGTGGCAATTTATGCATTGCACAAGTGTGATAACAAGTAAACACACTTATTGACACAGGCCCACCCTTATCATTATTTTTGGGGGGGGGGGGCATAAGCTCCAGGTATGCAAACTGATTCAAAATTGCACACAGTCAGGCTAAAAATGGGCTCTCCTAATCACTCGTTTTACATAATTTCCAAGGTACAGTAACATGTTTGGTGACAAAAATTGAAGCATTATGTTGTACCAGTTAAATGTGTGGACACAAATATGGTTCATGCAAAAGTTTTAGAATAAATCATATGATGTAGAATAGAATGATTTAATAGCAAAATTTAAGAAAAATGTTGTCCTTCATTCAATGAGAATCATGAATGGACCAGGCTTTCTTGTATCAGGGAACCTTCAATATTCACAACGAAACATGCAACCAAGGGTTGCCGATGGGCATGGATAACAGTGCAAAAGCTAAGCCATCAATAAATTAAAAAATTAAAAAAAATTATAAATCATGAAATCATCATAGCCATCTGAAAATCTAATCATTTCATCTGTCAACATTCAGGAAGCTCTCACCAAAGTTTGGTCAGGCCCGACTTGATAGATCTGCAGATATTCAGCGGACAAGAACATGTTGATGGGCATAGATACATGTAACAGTGCAGAAGCTAAGCCATCAATAAATAATAATTTTTTTTTTTTAAATCATGACATCATCATAGCCATCTGAAAATCTAATCATTTCATCTGTCAACATTCAGGAAGCTCTCACCAAAGTTTGGTCAGGCCCGACTTCATAGATCTGCAGAAATTCAGCGGACAAGAACATGTTGATGGGCATAGATAACAGTGCAAAAGCTACGCCATCAATAAATAATAAAAAAAATAATTAAAAATCATGACATCATCATAGCCATCTGAAAATCTAATCATTTCATCTGTCAACATTCAGGAAGCTCTCACCAAAGTTTGGTCAGGCCCGACTTCATAGATCTGCAGATATTTAGCGGACAAGAAAATGTTGACGGACGGACGCCAGGACGGACGGACGCTAGGACGGACAGACGTACGTACATGGCAACGACAAGACCCCACAGCCCTATGGGCTGAGGGGTAAAAATAGAATGCGAAAATCTGTATTTTTTGCATAATTTGGCTTGAAAGAAAAAGGGGCTGAAATGTCGCATGCTGTAATGTTGTACCCTTCAGATTGTGCCGAAATGTTACGTTCTGAAATGTCGTTTATGGACTAGACAGGAAGCTTTTGATGGACTGACGACCATAAGAAGTACATGCCCATTACAAAACCCCATGACTCGATGGGCTGAGGGGTAAAGACCATGGGGCACCTTGCACAGGCCATGTATGCACCTCCTAACCTGCTTCATTATCAATCAAACTATAATGAGGGACATGTGTATGTTTTCATCAGATGGGTTGAATATTTTTTTTAAAATCATTTGTATGTGCATGTATGCAAATTCTGCCAATGGGATTAATGAGAAATGTAATTGTTGTTTGTGTTGCAACTTGTGCAAGCGTAATAAGCAGGAGACCATCAGGTAAGCCAGCTATTAATGTACCATTGTAAAGCCGTCCAACACTCAGCCAGCAAATTCAAGAGGCACTTGCTTGCAGTTGTGGTGAGTGGGTATGTGCAAAATGGGGAGATAAATCTGCATCAACAGTCAGCCATTCTTGCCCCGATGTGCCAGGGCAGAATATATACCTCTGAGACAAGGATGTTAAAGCCAGCTCGGGGTACAACCTCATCATCATCATCCTCCTCAGGCTCACCGTGACTTTTGAACATGTTCACCTTAAATCCTTCCACCGTAGAGTCAGGGGGCACGTCAGACAGACTGTAGTCTCCTTGCAAACTCTCTGATTTAGGCGTCATGGCTCCAATGGGCGTGGCACTCCTCGAATCTCCACTGGGCAACAGGAAACTTCTCCGTGTCAGTGGCCATTCACCATTCTCAATGGTGAAGCAGATGTGTTCCAGTCTATGAAAAACCACTTTATCCTGCAACAGTCATTAACATTTCATATGAATAAACAAATCTGTACCATTTTTGTAGCTTCTAGTTTCTATCTTTCATGTTTATGTGCATAAGGATGATCAGTCCAAATTGACAGCCTGAATCCACACAGACTATCACAATTATACCCAACAGGAATTGACCAGAATTACAATTTATTATTCTCACGGGGGTCAAATGTGCCTTCCAGCAAAAAATATACCCGCAACATGTCTGATGGCATTGCGTGTCTGTCCTGGTGCAAAAATGGCAGAAAACAACTCCAGTGAAGGGTCATCGTTTTCAGTTGATGTGTAAGCATGTGCCTTCTCTGGCCTTGTGTGTGTGCATGGAACATTACATATGATAACTGCTACACCTATGCTGGAAAACCATCTATAGAGCATTCTTTTAAGCCGCAATTTCCGTCTGTTCAGCGCTAGTGAAAAGAAAACTGCAAATAATTCACGGCAAAGCTGGTTTCAAATATTTCGACTGTCGGCAGAGTGTTTTGTCCTCTGTTGTGCCTCTGGATGAAGTATATTATCATGAGGTAAGTATGGTGTGGGAATTATGACAAGAATTTGGTGATTTGGTAATAACTTATGCCCGAGAGTCTTTCAGGGTATATTTTTCTGTTGACATGTTTTGGTCGTCTGATGAAGCAAGTTGTTATTTTATAGCATCTTTGAAATGGATTATTTATATGCATGGTTTATACAGAAACACATTACTATGTCAATCCATAGATCTATTTCTTTATTACCCCATTGTCTATATTACCATGAAATTCAGTATTATATCTGAATGTAATTAATATCATTGACCCAATAACATACTAAATTTGACTTTCAATTTGCAAACTCAGGCTAATACAGGTATGTTCATCCTATTTTTTTTTTTGGTAAATAAGATCTATGAATAAGATACAATTTGTGGCATATTATCTGCTAAAATTCAGTATCAATTCACTGGACCAAGTGAAGCCAAAAGTTATACATGAGATTGATCTAATCAAAACCCCTCGGCTCTCCCCAAGTGATTGAGACTCATGTGCAGTGTGAATTCAGGGAAGAGATAGTGCCATGTGGAATAATCAAGCTAAAGGTAATTTGCAGTGTATGGATGTATCAGCAGATCAGTGTTTGGAGTATAGAACTAAGTATGCTAAGTATTACAGTTCTGCAGATACAGTTAGTTACATTCAAGCATATAGGACAACAATAGAAATTAATATACCTGTAAAGGGGCATAATTCTGTAAAATATAGTCCAAGGGGAGCCAATTTCGATAGGCGTCTGATTTAGCACTAGATAAACATGAATTGCAGGCAAGCACCTAAAAGGTGCGTGGACCCCTCAGCCTGTTTTTTTTCAGTCAAGTGGGATCAGGGCTGCATCTAGAGCCAATTTAGTTTCGGAAAACATATGGGCGCCCAAAACTCAAATGAAACAAAAAAACGAAAGTGTTGTTGTTGTTCAATTTGAAAGGATTTCTGAAGGAAATACTCTTAGAAAAAGCTTCCGGGAGCCTCAATATCGATCCGATTGCATAGCTGGGTATTGAATTTCATGTTAATAAACCTCTGTTTTGTGATTGATCACAGGTTCTTTGCGCCGAAATTCACTTAAAAAAATTGGACCCTCAATAATGAATTAAGAAAGGAACTGGGAGTTTGGGATCGGAACCTGCAAAAAATCCTTGGATACCGTATATAACAGACTTCGGTTTCACGTGAGTGGTGTGCATAAGCTCCAGGTATGCAAACGGGTTCAAAATTGCCCAGAGTCAGGCTAAAAATGGGTTCTCCTAATCACTCGTTTTAAATAATTTCCAAGGTACAGTAACATGTTTGGTGACAAAAATTGAAGCATTATGTTGTACCAGTTAAATGTGTGGACACCAATATGGTTCATGCAAAAGTTTTAGGATAAATCATATGATGTAGAATAGAATGATTTAATAGCAAAATTAAAGAAAAATGTTGTCCTTCATTCACTGAGAATCTTGAATGGACCAGGCCTTCTTGTATCAGGGAACCTTCAAAATTCACACTGAAACATGCAGCCAAGGGTTCCCGATGGGTATAGATAACAGTGCAAAAGCTAAGCCATCAATAAATAATAATATAAAAAAAAAAAAAAATCATGAAATCATCACAGCCATCTGAAAATCTAATCATTTCATCAGTCAACATTCAGGAAGCTCTCACCAAAGTTTTGTCAGGCCCGACTTGATAGATCTGCAGATATTCAGCGGACAAGAACATGTTGACGGGCATAGATAACAGTGCAAAAGCTGAGCCATCAATAAATAATAAAAAACATGAAGCTGCGCTATCGAAACCCCTCGGCTCTGAACCCCAGCTATTATAATGTAAAGGTGTCTCTACCAATTGATTGGCTTGTGGGAAGAAATAGTTACCCCTGGTATTGTAAGTGTACTTTCTTTGAAAAAAGAAAAAAGTTTTCCTCCCCTTAAATTAATTTGTTTCTGGAATAAATACATACACTCACAAACAACAGTACACATGGCTAGATAAATACAGTACATGTATACTAAATGGCACATGTATGTCATTTTCAAAACAGATTTGCAAGCATTCTTCGCATTGTCTAAGAGAATAAATCAATAAATCAGTCATCCAATCAATAAATAAATGTGATAGTATACTAACATGATATAGAAATAATATGCAAACTTAACATAGGAATTAGTGGATTTTGTTAGACAAGGGGCATAACTCTGCAAAATACTTTCTGACACAACTCATTTTCGATAGGCATCTAGTTCAGGTCAAGAGAAACAACTGTATCACGTTAGGATGTTGTATATGGAGCGGTTCTGAAATTATCACAATAACAAATCATAAATGGATTTTTATTTGTAAAAAGGGGCATAACTCTGCAAAATATTGTCCGAGATGACTCATTTTCGATAGGCTTCTGATTTACCTGAAGATAAATAGATGTAACAAGTTTGGTTGCCATGCATGAAACGGTTCTGTAGATATCGCGGTAATGGACGGACGGACGGACGGACGGACGTACAGACGGACGGACAGCCGTACATGATGATGACAATACCCCTAGGCCAAAGTTGGCCGAGGGGTGAAAACGAGACATCCTGAAGGATCTTGGCGCCCACCATTGTTCGATAATTGTAAGCTAATGACAAGAGGATCTTTTTGTCCATTGTTACTAAGAACAAACAATTGATTTGTAATTTTGTTTACAGAATTGCGAAAAGAGCAAAAAGGGACACTGGAAAACGCCAAGATATAATCTTTCTAAGTTTCAGGAGTTTCAAGATTTCTAGAGACTGTACTATGTCGGTTGTTATAGTACAAGAGAAATGAACAAAGTTAGTCTGAAAGTGATGTACGAAGGATCCTTTGTCTTCATTTTGTAGTATTTTTATTTTATTTATTTTTTTGCACGTGTCATCATTGGGTACTGGAAGCAAAGACAAATCTCTTTGACACTTTGGCATACTTCAGATTTTAGAAATTAGGAACGAATGCTAATTCTGTTCTGTTTACTGGGCTAGTTTGAGAGATCTCTTTTAAGATACCATGCTCGAAAATAGTAAGATGATATAATTACAACACATATAAGGGAAGTGGGAAGAGGTGCCGACATACTGACTGCGTCACATGACTTCACAGAATAGTCTTCTAGTAAACCTATTCTAAAGCACATACCAAGAATCTAACGATTCGTGATATGTGTTGTATCTCAGGTACGCTTTTATTGTACCTGTTCATGTGGCAACTTGGATGATATGACCACACGGCCCCTAGCACTGGCATAAGCGGTATTATTGGTATTATGGGTATTAAGCGGTAAGCGGTACTTAATACTGAAGGGATCCGGTCCGCGCAGTAATGTTGAAACTTCGAATGTGTCTGAATCCTGATTATCTCCCTTGGATCGAAACATGCAGTAATCTACAGTTGTGACGTGTCACAAGAGTGACGTCCCTTCATGTACCTGACCCGCCGGCAGACGGAAGGGTGGGGAAGTTCACTTGCAACTGCATGGACTAAAGAAAACTGATTTTGAATAAATACATTTTAATTCCGATTTATTTGAACTTCTTGATATGGAAGGTGAAGATATGGATATTCTCTATAGTCAGTATATAGAATATGCCCCACCGTTTGATCCGCCGGCTCTTGTGATGCAACGTCACAACTCGAAATGCCGTATTAATTTGAAGCGTAACTTGGATTTTCGAATCGGACCAAAAAAGGTATCTTGCGCAACTAGGCCCCATGTGGGACCTGTGTACCAAATTTCAGAAAGATCCATGAAATATTTCCTGAGAATTCACGATAACAATGTTTCAAGGGGAAATTCAAGATGGCCACCTGGCAGCCATACTGGATTTTCGAATCGGACCAAAAAAGGTATCTTGCACAACTGGGCCACAAGGGGAATCTGTGTACCAAATTTGAGGAAGATCCATACAGTACTTCTTGAGAAATCACGATAACAAAGTTTCATTGGGAAATCCAAGATGGGCGCCTGGTGGCCATATTGGATTTTCGAATCGGACCAGAAAAGGTATCTTGCACAACCTGGTGGCCATATTGGCTTTTCAATTTGAACCGAAAAAGGTATCTTGCACAACTAGATCATAAGGTGAACCTGTGTACCAAATTTGAGAAAGATCCATGCAGTACTTCCTGAGAAATGACGATAAAGTTTCATGAGGAAATCCAAGATGGCTGCCTGGTGGCCATATTGGATTTTCGAATCGGACCAGAAAAGGTATCTTGCACAACTAGACCCCAAGGGGAACCTGTGTACCAAATTTGAGAAAGATCCAGCAGTAGTTCCTGAGAAATCGCGATAACAAGGTTTCATGGGGAAATCCAGGATGGCTGCCTGGTGGCCATATTGGATTTTCGAATCGGACCAGAAAAGGTATCTTGCACAACTAGACCCCAAGGGGAACCTGTGTACCAAATTTGAGAAAGATCCATGAATTAGTTCCTGAGAAAACGCGATAACAAGGTTTCATGGGGAAATCCAAGATGGCTGACTGGTGGCCATATTGGATTTTCGAATCGGACCAGAAAAGGTATCTTGCACAACTAGACCCCATGGGGAACCTGTGTACCAAATTTGAGAAAGATCCATGCAGTAGTTCCTGAGAAATCGCGATAACAATGTTTCATGGGGAAATCCAAGATGGCCACCTTGTGGCCATATTGTATTTTCAATTTGGCCCGAAAAAGGTATCTTGCACAACTAGACCTTAAGGGGAACCTTTGTACCAAATTTGAGAATGATCCATGCAGTAGTTCCTGAAAAATCGTGATAACAAGTTTTCATGAGGAAATCCAAGATGGCTGCCAGGTGGCCATATTGGATTTTCGAATCGGACCAGAAAAGGTATCTTGCACAAATAGACCTCAAGGGGAACCTCTGTACCAAATTTGAGAAAGATCCATGCAGTACTTCCTGAGAAATCGCGATAACAAGGTTTCATGGGGAAATCCAAGATGGCTGCCTGGTGGCCATATTGGATTTTTCGAATCGGACCAGAAAAGGTATCTTGCACACCTAGACCCCAAGGGGAACCTGTGTACCAAATTTGAGAAAGATCCATGCAGTAGTTCCTGAGAAATCGCGATAACAAGAATTGTTTACGGACGGACGACGGATGGACGGACTGACGGACGGACGACGGACCACGGACGAAAACTGATTTGAATAGCCCACCATCTGGTGATGGTGGGCTAAAAATAAAAATCATGAACATGTTGGCGGACAAGAACATGTTGACGGACGGACGGACGTACGTACATGGCAACGACAAGACCCCACAGCCCTATGGGCTGAGGGGTAATATTAGTGTTAAAAATTTGGTGGCTGTATCTCAAGCAGTTTTGCCTAAAATGCGGTAACGGACGGACGTACATGGCAACGACAATACCCCGAGGCCAAAATGGCCGAGGTGTAAAAACTGAAAATTATACAAGTAAATTTCATGTTATTATAAGCTATAAGCTTACCTCAACACTTATTGCATTCTGGGTTAACATAGGATCACCTCTGAAGAAAAAAATGAATTCTCCCCACAGATCTCACCCTGCTAGTCATGCGCATGTTCATGCCAACACTGTCTCGTTCTGAGTTCCACTTTAAAGTTGTGTTTACCAGAGGTGGGTTGGCATCAAGTGAGGTAAGTTTTAGCTAAACATGAAATTTTACTTGTAAAATTTTAAGTTCTTTGCACTGAAAACTTCAAGAGCAGCAATGACTTGTCAGAATAGAAATCAAAGATCTTCTATCTCACTGAGGATCTAAGAGATCATAATGCCAGTAGTAATGAAAGCATCCAAGGCTGCTAAAAAACAGGGAAGGAATTGGTCCTGTCCAATATATTTCTGATGTGTGTCCCGTTGCATACGTGGTATGAATTTGTGAAGCGTAGCTCTAATTATTGAAGAGACTTAATCAATACTGTAAAGAAAGTCTAGGCAAATGAGAGTTGCATATGTGGTACCAGTGGACGATGGAAACAATTTTGTCGAGGCGTTCAACTGCTATCATAATTGTTTGACGACCCAATGGAATTACCGTTCCCCGATAAAGAACACAACACCGAAGATTAAAAATTGTATATTATCTGAACTAGACAAGATAACATTTTGGTAGTAAACCTACAATATTGCCGAGGTCGGTGTCCGCATCGTAGTGAACATTGTTGCCCAGGATGCATAGCGGCATTCTTTCATGGTTTATGTATTCATGCACACTGCAACCTGCAGTCAAAACTCAATGACATTGTTATTGTAGAAATGTACAAGAATAAAGTCACTGAATCTGATTCATATTCATTTATTTGTGTGGCAATTGACAACCAGAAAATACTATAAGTAGCCTAGAGGTCTTTTTCAAGATTACACGTATGCCTACCGGTACATTGAATAATTATTTTAAAATCACATTCAGCAATTGCACACAGCAAAAATACCCTTACGTTACTAAAAAATTCAAATCACAGACACAGAAAACCATTATTAACATCAAAAATTAATTTTACCTCCACTGCCTGGCCCAAACGGAAAATTATTTTGTCAACTTCAACAGGTCAGAGCAAAGGACAAAGTGGGTATATATCCCACCTGGGATATTAAATCAAAGTTTGGATATTGAAATATATCCCAATTGGGATATTTTCACCGATTTTCATACTAAACGGCAATGTCGAATTTCGGCATCTAAACTACAAAAACAAGATAGAATCTACTTCACAAAACTGCCAATACGATTGTATAATTTTACTGACCTTTTCTCACCGACATTATTCTCTGTGCAATTGCAATTACGTGCAATACTTTTTGATGTTGTTGTTGCGGTATACTTCCCATCACTAACCACTGTTGTATGTCTTTATACGAACAGGAGAACTAGCAAAATATGCCAGCTTGAAAATATGGAAGTATGACAAAAATATCAAAATTGTGATATTTTATCCCAATTGGGATATATATCCCAGTTAGTCCTTTTCCCTGACCTGTTCAACGAGCTGTCATTACGGATATGGTAAGAATCAAGAACATTACTTTTGCTAGATGACAAATGATTCTAGACGATAAGATCAGTCAATTTGAAAATTGCAGTAAAACGGATGTTTTCGCTTGATGAAATAAATCAAGTTTTCCTTGCAAGAAATGTTTTCAAACTTAGCACACAAAACAGCGGCTTTCAGACATGCCATGTGCTCCAATCATGCAGTAGCGCGGAAACTTGCAACATTCATTTATTTGACAATATTAATAAGTGTGCGCCGGGAAACAAGTAATCAATTAAGTGACGGGTATAAAACGTTTTACACACCTCGATCTGTCAGAATGCCACACTCGCACAGTGTCAAAACTCTCCAGTCGACTGATGGAACGAAAACGAAACTGTCTCCTCTCTCCTTTTCAAACTCTCTCACCGGGACTGCACTATAATTTTGGCAGTGCGGTTCAGCCGATCTTAAAAAATGACGTAATTTCGTCAATTCGGTGTATTTCATTGGCTATCAGAGCCGAAGATGAAGTCGGCATATTCCGTGACTACGACTTGTGCCATATTGACCAGTTTACAGACAAAACACGATCTTTCGAAGAAAATCTCACAAGATATCAGCAGGAAACGAAACCAACATATTCTTCAATATCTGCGCCTAGAAACGGCTCGTCGTGGGATTAATTCAGCGAAATTATTCGAAACTAGGTCGAACTACTTCATATCGCGTTCAATAAACGGAGTGACGCGGAAGTTTCAGTCATTCTCTTATTTTGCGCAGGGGTGTTGTAATGAAAACCATATCGCTTGGATAGATGGCACCTCTGAAATTACCCATAAGCCAGTTCACCTAGCATGGCAAGAAACAGGGAAACTTCCCTGTTTAACAAAAAAATAGCCCATTGGGCTTCAATACCCCTCGGCTATCAGTTAAACCAGCAATCATGCATGGTATAATATCATCAGAGTATTTTTAGAACTAGTTTAACAAAACTGTGATCTAGCAGGGTTGACTATAGTTCAGCTTTTGCCAAGGCCTTAATGGATGGGAAAAATTTTGGTTCTAGAAGACCATGACCGAATTCTTAGCTCTAAATATACTCTACTATATAGCTCATAATCAAATCAAGTAATTTTATCTTGGAAATATAGATCAAGGTCAGTCATCTTCAACAATTTTCAGGTCAATTCTAACTTAATTGCATAGGGAACATGTATTTGGAGATCTCAGACTTAACATATAAAATTTGACCTTTTAAAAATAGGTCAAGGTAAGTGATATTCTTCCTTAGACTTCGGGTCCAGCCATAAATGGTATAAATTTGGACAATGTAGATATCTTTCATGGAATATTGTACTAAATAGAATCTGACCTGGATAAAATAGGTCAAGGTCAGTCATCTTCAGCACACCTCTGGAGCATCACCAGATGTACACAGTATTAATTTGGAAAGCCTAGCTATATTTCTTCATGTTATATCATGATAAACAGTACATGACCTTGATAAAATAGGTCACGGTCAGTCAACTGGGATTGGCTTCTAGTCAATCACCAATTGCACAAGTAATATGAATATGGGGACCCTAGCTTCAATCATTAAAAAAATATAGCAAATACTATAATTTGACCTTGATAAAATAGGTCAAGGTCAGTCCTCTTCAGTACACCTCTGGACCTTCACCACATGTATACATAGTGTTAATTTGGAAAGCCTAGCTATATTTCTTCAAGTTATATCATAATAAACAGTATATGACCTTAAAAAAAATAGGTCAAGGTCAGTCAACTGGGTTAGGCCTCTAGTCAATCACCAGTTGCATATGTAATATGAATTTGGAGACCCTAGCTTTAATAATCCAAAAATATAGCAAATATTAGAATTTGACCTTGATAAATTAGGTCAAGGTCAGTCACTTTCAATAGGCTTGTGACCTTTCACCAGATGCAAACATGGTATGAATTTACAAGAGATCCTGAAGGATCTTGGCGCCCACCATTGTCCGATAATTGTAAGCTAATGACATAAGGACCTTTTTGTCCATTGTTACTAAGAACAAACGATTAATTTTGTTTGCAGAATTTCGGATTTCAGCGAAAAAGATCGAAAAAGGGACACTGGAAAACACCAAGATATTATCTTTCTAAGTTTCAGAAGTTTCAAGATTCCTAGAAACTGTACTTGATATCGGTTGTTATAGTACAAGTGAAATGAGCAAAGTTAGTCTGAAAGTGAATGTCCAGAGAAGATCCTTCGTCTTCGTTTTGTAGTATTTTTTTTTTTGCACGTGTCATCATTGGGTACTGAAAGCGAAGACAAATCTCTTTGACACTTTGGCATGAGCTATGAAACAAAGATTTTATAATTAGGAATGAATGCTAATTCTGTTCTGTTTACTGGGCTAGTTTGAGATATCTCTTTTAAGATACAATGCTCGAAAATAGTAAGATGGTACAAACTTAATACTAGTGAAGGGATCCGGTCCATGCAGCAATGTTTAAACTTTGAAAGTGTCTGAATCTCCCTTGAATCAAAACACGCAGTTGTTGAGTTGTGACGTTGTGTCACATGAGTGACATCTCTTTGTTTAGCCGGCCTGTCGGCAGACGAAACACTTGCAATGGCATGGAGTAAAGTAAACTGATTTAAAATTTGAGGAAATACATTTTAATTCGGAATCATTTGAACCCCTTGATATAGAAAGTGAAGGTATGGATATTCTCTATAGTAAATATATAGAATATGCCCCACCGTTTGATCTGCCGACTCTTGTGATGCAACGTCACAACTCCGGAATATCATATTAATTTGAAGCGTAACTCGGATTTTTGAATCGGACCAAAAAAGGTATCTTGCACAACTAGGCCCCATGTGGGACCTGTGTACCAAATTTGAGAAAGATCCGTGCAACACTTCCTGAGAAATCACGATAAAGATTCATGGGAAATTCAAGATGGCTGCCAGGTGGCCATATTGGACTTTCGAATCGGACCGAAAAAGGTATCTTGCACAACTCGACCCCAAGGGGAACCTGTGTACCAAATTTGAGAAAGATCCATGCAGTACTTCCTGAGAAATCACGATAACAAAGTTTCATGGAGGAAATCCAAGATGGCTGCCTGGTGACCATATTGGATTTCGGAATCAGACCAGAAAATGCTGTCTTGCATAACTAGACCACAAGGGGAACCTGTGTTCGAAATTGGAGAAAGATCCATGAAGTAGTTCCTAAGAATTCACGATAACAAAATTTCATGGGGAAATTCATAATGGCCGCCTGGTGGGCCATATTGGATTTTCGAATCGGACCAATAACAGGCCTTCAAATTGCTCACAGAGAAAATATAGGAGGAAATTTGCAAAAATATGAATCTAACCCGGACAAGTCCCAATTCATGGAGATTTCAGGAACAAAGGGCCATCACTCTTGAAAATATAAGCGAAATGGGGAGAAACTTTACACTGCACAACTGTGGGGCACTGAACACATATCATGCAAATTTCATACTTGTCCATACAATATTAACCAAGATCCAGCCTGGACAAGTCCCATTCACAGAGATTTCAGAAAAAGGGCCATAACTCTTAAAAATTATACCGGAACTCGGAACATGAAGCTGCGCTATCGAAACCCCTCGGCTCTGAACCCCAGCTATTATAATGTAAGGGTGTCTCTACCAATTGATTGGCTTGTGGGAAGAAATATTTACCCCTGGTATTGTAAGTGTACTTTCTTTGAAAAAAAGAAAAGTTTTCCTCCCCTTAAATTAATTTGTTTCTGGAATAAATTGAAAGAGCTGTATCGATGTCTCACCAAAACAACAGTACACATGGCTAGATAAATACAGTACATGTATACTAAATGGGACATGTATGTCATTTTCAAAACAGATTTGCAAGCATTCTTTGCATTGTCTAAGAAAATAAATCAATAAATCAGTCATCCAATCAATAAATAAATGTGATAGTATACTAACATGATATAGAAATAATATGCAAACTTAACATAGGAATTAGTGGATTTTGTTAGACAAGGGGCATACTTTCTGACACGACTCATTTTTGATAGGCATCTAGTGTCATTTTCAAAACAGATTTGCAGGCATTCTTCGCATTGTGTAAGAGAATAAATCAATAAATCAGTCATCCAATCAATAAATAAATGTGATAGTATACAAACATGATATAGAAATTATATGCAAACTTAACATAGGAATTAGTGGATTTTATTAGACAAGGGGCATAACTCTGCAAAATACTTTCTGACACGACTCATTTTCGATAGGCATCTAGTTCAGGTCAAGAGAAACAACTGTATCACGTTAGGATGTTGTATATGGAACGGTTCTGAAATTATCACAATAACAAATCATAAATGGATTTTTATTTGTAAAAAGGGGCATAACTCTGCAAAATATTGTCCGAGATGACTCATTTTCGATAGGCTTCTGATTTACGTGAAGATAAATAGATGTAACAAGTTTGGTTGCCATGCATGAAACGGTTCTGTAGATATCGCGGTAACGGATTTTATTAGACAAGGGGCATAACTCTGCAAAATACTTTCTGACACGACTCATTTTCGATAGGCATCTAGTTTAGGTCAAGAGAAACAACTGTATCACGTTAGGATGTTGTATATGGAACAGTTCTGAAATTATCACAAATACTTTCTGACACGACTCATTTTCGATAGGCATCTAGTTTAGGTCAAGAGAAACAACTGTATCACGTTAGGATGTTGTATATGGAACAGTTCTGAAATTATCACAAGAACAAATCATAAATGGATTTTTATTTATAAAAAGGGGCATAACTCTGCAAAATATTGTCCGAGATGACTCATTTTCGATAGGCTTCTGATTTACGTGAAGATAAATAGATGTAACAAGTTTGGTTGCCATGCATGAAACGGTTCTTTAGATATCGCGGTAACGGACGGACGGACGTACGTACGGCCGTACATGATGACGACAATACCCCTAGGCCAAAGTTGGCCGAGGGGTAAAAAAACTCTACGCTGCACAACTACGAGGTACTGGCCACATTCAATGCAAGTTTCAATCCTGTCCATCAAATATTAACCGAGATATTGCGCGGACAAGAAACTTGGACGGACAGACGTCCGGACGTCCGGATGGATGGACAAAGCGATCGCTATATGCCCCCCCCCTCTAATTAGAGGGGGGGGCATAATTAACGAGAGATCCTGAAGTATCTTGGCGCCCACCATTGTCCGATAATTGTAAGCTAATGACTAGAGGATCTTTTTGTCCATTGTAACTAAGAACGATTGATTTGTAATTTTGTTTACAGAATTTTGAATCTAATTGCTAATTAGAATGCTAATTCTGTTCTGTTTACTGGGCTAGTTTGAGATATCTCTTTTAAGATACCATGCTCGAAACTAGTAAGATGGTACAATACTTAATACTGAAGGGATCCGGTCCGCGCAGTAATGTTGAAACTTCAAAAGTGCCTGAATCCTGATTATCTCCCTTGGATTGACACATGCAGTAGTCTACAGTTGTCGAGTTGTGATGTTGAGTCACAAGAGTGACGTCCCTTCATGTAGCCGATCCGCCGGCAGACGAAAGGGTAGAGCAGTTCACTTGCTACTGCATGGACTAAAGAAAACTGATTTAAAATTTGAAGAAATACATTTTAATTCCGAATTATTTAAACTCCTTGATATGCAAGGTGAAGGTATGGATATTCTCTATAGTCAATATATAGAATATGTCCCACCGTTTGATCCGCCGACTCTTGTGATGCAACGTCACAACTCGACAATACCGTATTAATTTGAAGCGTAACTTGGATTTTCAAATCTGACCAAAAAGGTATCTTGCACTACTAGACCCCATGTGGGACCTGTGTACCAAATTTCAGAAAGATCCATGAAATGTTTCCTGAGAATTCAAGATAACAATGTTTCAAGGGGAAATTCAAGATGGCCGCCTTGTGGCCATATTGGATTTCGATTTGGACCGAAAAAGGTATCTTGCACAACTAGACGACAAGGAGAACCTGTGTACCAAATTTAACAAAGATCCATGCAGTAGTTCCTGAGAAATCACAATAACAATGTTTCATGGGGAAATCCAAGATGGCTGCCTGGTGGCCATATTGGATTTTCGAATCGGACCAAAAAAGGTATCTTGCACAACTGGACCACAAGGGGAACCTGTGTATCAAATTTCAGAAAGATCCATGAAATGTTTCCTGAGAATTCAAGATAACAATGTTTCAAGGGGAAATTCAAGATGGTCACCTGATGGACATATTGGATTTTGGAATCGGACCAGAAAAGGTATCTTGCACAACTGGACCACAAGAGGAACCTGTGTATCAAATTTGAGAAAGATCCAGGCAGTACTTCCCGAGAAATCATGATAACAAAATTTCATGGGGAAGTCTAAGATGGCCGCCTGGTGACCATATTGAATTTTCGATTCGGACCGAAAAAGGCATCTTGCATATCGAGACCCTTAGGGGAACCCGAGTACCAAATTTGAGAAAGATCCATGCAGTAGTTCCTGAGAAATCGCGATAACAAGGTTTCATGGGGAAATCGAAAATGGCTGCCTTGTGGCCATATTGGATTTTCGACTGGGGCCGAAAAAGGTATTTTGCACAACTAGACCCTAAGGGGAACCTGTGTACCAAATTTGAGAAAGATCCATGCAGTACTTCCTGAGAAATGACGATAAAGTTTCATGGGGAAATCCAAAATGGCTGCCTGGTGGCCATATTGGATTTTCGAATCGGACCAGAAAAGGTATCTTGCACAACTAGACCCCAAGGGGAACCTGTGTACCAAATTTGAGAAAGATCCATGCAGTAGTTCATGAGAAATCACAATAAGGTTTCATGGAGTCCAAGATGGCTGCCTAGTGGCCATATTGGATTTTCGAATCGGACCAGAAAAGCTATCTTGCACAACTAGACCCCAAGGGGAACCTGTGTACCAAATTTGAGAAAGATCCATGCAGTGGTTCCTGAGAAATCGCGATAACAAGGTTTCATGGGGAATTCCAAGATGGCTGCCTGGTGGCCATATTGGATTTTCGAATCGGACCAAAAAAGGTATCTTGCACAACTAGACCCCAAGGGAAACCTGTGTACCAAATTTGAGAAAGATCGATGCAGTAGCTCCTGAGAAATGGCGATAAGGTTTGATGGGGAAATCCAAGATGGCTGCCTGGTGGCCATATTGGATTTTCGAATCGGACCAGAAAAGGTATCTTGCACAACTAGACCTGTGTACCAAATTTGAGAAAGATCCATGCAGTACTTCCTGAGAAATGACGATAGTTTCATGGGGAAATCCAAGATGGCTGCCTGGTGGCCATATTGGACTTTCGAATCGGACCAGAAAAGGTATCTTGCACAACTAGACCCCAAGGGGAACCTGTGTACCAAATTTGAGAAAGATCCATGCAGTAGTTCCTGAGAAATCGCGATAACAAAGTTTCATGGAGGAAATCCAAGATGGCTGCCTGGTGGCCATATTGGATTTCGGAATCGGACCAGAAAATGCTGTCTTGCATAACTAGACCACAAGGGGAACCTGTGTTCGAAATTGGAGAAAGATCCATGAAGTAGTTCCTAAGAATTCACGATAACAAAATTCCATGGGGAAATTCAAAATGGCCGCCTGGTGGGCCATATTGGATTTTCGAATCGGACCAATAACAGGCCTTCAAATGGCTCACAGAGAAAATATAGGAGGAAATTTGCAAAAATATAAATCTAACCCGGACATGAATTTTCATGGAGATTTCAGGAACGAAGGGCCATAACTCTTGAAAATATAAGCGAAACGGGGAGAAACTTTACGCTGCACAACTGTGGGGCACTGAACACATAGCATGCAAATTTCATACTTGTCCATAAAATATTAACCAAGATCCAGCCCGGACAAGTCCCATTCACAGAGATTTCAGAAAAAGGGCCATAACTCTTAAAAATTATACCGGAACTCGGAAAAAAACTCTACGCTGCACAACTACGAGGTACTGGCCACATTCCATGCAAGCTTCAATCCTGTCCATCAAATAGTAACCGAGATATTGTGCGGACAAGAAACTTGGACGGACAGACGGACGTCCGGATGGATGGACAAAGCGATTGCTATATGCCCCCCCCCCCTAATTAGAGGGGGGGCATAATTAACGAGAGATCCTGAAGGATCTTGGCGCCCACCATTGTCCGATAATTATAAGCTAATGACTGGAGGATCTTTTTGTCCATTGTAACTAAGAACGATTGATTTGTAATTTGGTTTACAGAATTTTGAATCTAATTGCTAATTAGAATGCTAATTCTGTTCTGTTTACTGGGCTAGTTTGAGATATCTCTTTTAAGATACCATGCTCGAAACTAGTAAGATGGTACAATACTTAATACTGAAGGGATCCGGTCCGCGCAGTAATGTTGAAACTTCAAAAGTGCCTGAATCCTGATTATCTCCCTTGGATTGACACATGCAGTAGTCTACAGTTGTCGAGTTGTGATGTTGAGTCACAAGAGTGACGTCCCTTCATGTAGCCGATCCGCCGGCAGACGAAAGGGTAGAGCAGTTCACTTGCTACTGCATGGACTAAAGAAAACTGATTTAAAATTTGAAGAAATACATTTTAATTCCTAATTATTTAAACTCCTTGATATGCAAGGTGAAGGTATGGATATTCTCTATAGTCAATATATAGAATATGCCCCACCGTTTGATCCGCCGACTCTTGTGATGCAACATCACAACTCGAGAATACCGTATTAATTTGAAGCGTAACTTGGATTTTCAAATCTGACCAAAAAAGGTATCTTGCACTACTAGACCCCATGTGGGACCTGTGTACCAAATTTCAGAAAGATCCATGAAATGTTTCCTGAGAATTCAAGATAACAATGTTTCAAGGGGAAATTCAAGATGGCCGCCTTGTGGCCATATTGGATTTCGATTCGGACCGAAAAAGGTATCTTGCACAACTAGACGACAAGGAGAACCTGTGTACCAAATTTAACAAAGATCCATGCAGTAGTTCCTGAGAAATCACAATAACAATGTTTCATGGGGTAATCCAAGATGGTCACCTGATGGACATATTGGATTTTGGAATCGGACCAGAAAAGGTATCTTGCACAACTGGACCACAAGAGGAACCTGTGTATCAAATTTGAGAAAGATCCAGGCAGTACTTCCCGAGAAATCATGATAACAAAATTTCATGGGGAAGTCTAAGATGGCCGCCTGGTGGCCATATTGAATTTTCGATTCGGACCGAAAAAGGCATCTTGCATATCGAGACCCTTAGGGGAACCTGTGTACCAAATTTGAGAAAGATCCATGCAGTAGTTCCTGAGAAATCGCGATAACAAGGTTTCATGGGGAAATCCATGATGGCTGCCTGGTGGCCATATTCGATTTTCAAATCGGACCAGAAAAGGTATCTTGCACAATTAGACCCCAAGGGGAACCTAGCTGTGTACCAAATTTGAGAAAGATCCATGCAGTAGTTCCTGAAAAATCGTGATAACAAGGTTTCATGGGGAAATCGAAGATGGCTGCCTGGTGGCCATATTGGATTTTCGAATCGGACCAAAAAAGGTATCTTGCACAACTAGTCCCCAAGGGAAACCTGTGTACCAAATTTGAGAAAGATCCATGCAGTAGTTTCTGAGAAATCGCGATAAGGTTTCATGGGGAATCCAAGATGGCTGCCTGGTGGCCATATTGGATTTTCGAATCGGACCAGAAAAGCTATCTTGCACAACTAGACCCCAAGGGGAACCTGTGTATCAAATTTGAGAAAGATCCATGCAGTAGTTCCTGAGAAATCGCGATAACAAGATTTCATGGGGAAATCCAAGATGGCTGCCTGGTGGCCATATTGGATTTTCGAATCGGACCAAAAAAGGTATCTTGCACAACTAGACCCCAAGGGAAACCTGTGTACCAAATTTGAGAAAGATCGATGCAGTAGCTCCTGAGAAATGGCGATAAGGTTTGATGGGGAAATCCAAGATGGCTGCCTGGTGGCCATATTGGATATTGGATTTTCGAATCGGACCAGAAAAGGTATCTTGCACAACTAGACCCTAAGGGAACCTGTGTACCAAATTTGAGAAAGATCCATGCAGCAGTTCCTGAGAAATCGCGATAACAAGGTTTCATGGGGGAAATCCAAGATGGCTGCCTGGTGGCCATATTGGATTTTCGAATCGGACCAGAAAAGGTATCTTGCACAACTAGACCCCAAGGGGAACCTGTGTACCAAATTTGAGAAAGATCCATGCAGTACTTCCTGAGAAATCACGATAACAAAGTTTCATGGAGGAAATCCAAGATGGCTGCCTGGTGGCCATATTGGATTTCGGAATCGGATCAGAAAATGCTGTCTTGCATAACTAGACCACAAGGGGAACCTGTGTTCGAAATTGGAGAAAGATCCATGAAGTAGTTCCTAAGAATTCACGATAACAAAATTTCATGGGGAAATTCAAAATGGCCGCCTGGTGGGCCATATTGGATTTTCGAATCGGACCAATAACAGGCCTTCAAATGGCTCACAGAGAAAATATAGGAGGAAATTTGCAAAAATATAAATCTAACCCGGACATGAATTTTCATGGAGATTTCAGGAACGAAGGGCCATAACTCTTGAAAATATAAGCGAAACGGGGAGAAACTTTACGCTGCACAACTGTGGGGCACTGAACACATAGCATGCAAATTTCATACTTGTCCATAAAATATTAACCAAGATCCAGCCCGGACAAGTCCCATTCACAGAGATTTCAGAAAAAGGGCCATAACTCTTAAAAATTATACCGGAACTCGGAAAAAAACTCTACGCTGCACAACTACGAGGTACTGGCCACATTCCATGCAAGCTTCAATCCTGTCCATCAAATAGTAACCGAGATATTGTGCGGACAAGAAACTTGGACGGACAGACGGACGTCCGGATGGATGGACAAAGCGATTGCTATATGCCCCCCCCCCCTAATTAGAGGGGGGGCATAATTAACGAGAGATCCTGAAGGATCTTGGCGCCCACCATTGTCCGATAATTATAAGCTAATGACTGGAGGATCTTTTTGTCCATTGTAACTAAGAACGATTGATTTGTAATTTGGTTTACAGAATTTTGAATCTAATTGCTAATTAGAATGCTAATTCTGTTCTGTTTACTGGGCTAGTTTGAGATATCTCTTTTAAGATACCATGCTCGAAACTAGTAAGATGGTACAATGCTTAATACTGAAGGGATCCGGTCCGCGCAGTAATGTTGAAACTTCAAAAGTGCCTGAATCCTGATTATCTCCCTTGGATTGACACATGCAGTAGTCTACAGTTGTTGAGTCACAAGAGTGACGTCCCTTCATGTAGCCGATCCGCCGGCAGACGAAAGGGTAGAGCAGTTCACTTGCTACTGCATGGACTAAAGAAAACTGATTTAAAATTTGAAGAAATACATTTTAATTCCGAATTATTTAAACTTCTTGATATGCAAGGTGAAGGTATGGATATTCTCTATAGTCAATATATAGAATATGTCCCACCGTTTGATCCGCCGACTCTTGTGATGCAACATCACAACTCGAGAATACCGTATTAATTTGAAGCGTAACTTGAATTTTCAAATCTGACCAAAAAAGGTATCTTGCACTACTAGACCCCATGTGGGACCTGTGTACCAAATTTCAGAAA
The DNA here is from genome assembly GCA_036873755.1 of Hanleya hanleyi. Taxonomy (NCBI): domain Eukaryota; kingdom Metazoa; phylum Mollusca; class Polyplacophora; order Lepidopleurida; family Hanleyidae; genus Hanleya; species Hanleya hanleyi. The sequence continues at coordinate 38,213 of JAVTVY010018270.1, forward strand.
GATCCATGAAATTCAAGATGGCCGCCTTGTGGCCATATTGGATTTCGATTCGGACCGAAAAAGGTATCTTGCACAACTAGACGACAAGGAGAACCTGTGTACCAAATTTAACAAAGATCCATGCAGTAGTTCCTGAGAAATCACAATAACAATGTTTCATGGGGTAATCGAAGATGGTTACCTGATGGACATATTGGATTTTGGAATCGGACCAGAAAAGGTATCTTGCACAACTGGACCACAAGGGGAACCGGTGTATCAAATTTGAGAAAGATCCAGGCAGTACTTCCCGAGAAATCATGATAACAAAATTTCATGGGGAAGTCTAAGATGGCCGCCTGGTGACCATATTGAATTTTCGATTCGGACCGAAAAAGGCATCTTGCATGTCGAGACCCTTAGGGGAACCTGTGTACCAAATTTGAGAAAGATCCATGCAGTAGTTCCTGAGAAATCGTGATAAGGTTTCATGGGGAAATCCATGATGGCTGCCTGGTGGCCATATTGGATTTTCAAATCGGACCAGAAAAGGTATCTTGCACAATTAGACCCCAAGGGGAACCTGTGTACCAAATTTGAGAAAGATCCATGCAGTAGTTCCTGAGAAATCGTGATAACAAGGTTTCATGGGGAAATCGAAGATGGCTGCCTGGTGGCCATATTGGATTTTCGAATCGGACCACGTATCTTGCACAACTAGACCCCAAGGGGAACCCGTGTACCAAATTTGAGAAAGATCCATAAAGTAGTTCCTGAGAAATCGCGATAACAAGAATTGTTTACGGACAGACTGACGGACGGACAAAAAGCAATTTGACTAAAAATCATGAAATCATCATAGCCATCTGGAAATCTAATCATTTCATCAGTCAACATTCAGGAAGCTCTCACCAAAGTTTGGTCAACCCCGACTTCATAGATCTGCAGATATTCAGCGGACAAGAACATGTTGACAGACGGACGGACGTACATACATGGCAACGACAAGACCCTGCAGCCCTATGGGCTGAGGGGTAACAATTGCTACTCTTCTCAGTAACAACTGCTATATGCACTTCACCTTATATTTGCAGTCAAAATTAATGACTCCTATAGCATGAAATTCACAAAGAAATATCCATATCTCGATCTGTCTCAATATCCCTTTCAGATCTACCTAGGTTCATCAAGGCAGTGTGAATTGCCATTGTTGCATTGTCAGCTGGAAAAGCCCAGGCTTGGGGACCTCATGTGAAGATTGGCCATGCACCCCCGGAGGAAATCCCCCGGAGGGTGAGATATATAGGTTATATCACACCACTGCTTCTGTATTTCCTGTTTATGTCAAACAGTAGGATTTAACTTGCTGGGAAGTTGGGGGGGGAGTGTTAGCTCTCAATAACTCAGTTGACTTAAATTGTCTATTTATTGCACTATTCTTGACCAAGGCTATGGATTGCTGCATAATTCAATTGTACATCTATACCCACATCTTGAAAAATGAAAACAGTGCATTCATTCATTTCATTTAAAACATTTTAAACACTTTTTTCTCCTCAGATGCAACCAATCGGACATGCTCGAGGTGCACATTTCATCGACCCAGAGCAGACATGTGATCATGCAGAAGATTGAACATGAAAGAAGCAGACACGTCTATTGTTGAATTACTTCTTCACCAAAGAGGAAATAGCATCGGGCAATATTACATGACCAATACAACTGGATGACGAACAGTGTTAAAATCATATTAGTGTACATTCTCAATATTTTTTCCAATTGCGTTTTCATTTAGTGTTGATCCATAATTCTGGATTCCACTTCAAAATATTTTGATTCAAATCCATGAGTACTGCTTAAGTATCATAATTTATATTGCTTTATAATACTCAAGAATGTGTATTCTGCATTAATAACAAACGACTTCAATAACTTTGGTGCTACTGAACCCGAATAATCTTTATTCAGTGAGCGACACAAGTTTGGTTTTTGCAGAGGGCCCACACACACACATATCTTCAGAGGCAAACTCCGGTCTGCGAAAGACAATTTTGCTTCTCCAGTCAATGATGTATGGATCATGAGGTCTGCTTTGTGAACACTGAAAAATCATATTTACTATCTTCTACTTTGGCTGAACTCATTTTGTTTTCTGTACATGTTGATCAATTTATAAAATGAAATTATGTCTACATGTAGATAAACTTTGATGTTCTTTGTCTGAAGTAAAACAATGTTTTTGCTGCTGATGTATATACAATATATTGGTGTCCCAGCTTGTATCTGAATAAAACTGTTGTAAATTTTGTTTATCATGTTATGTATTTGTGGTTACTCTTCTATTTTTCTTCCATCCTCTCATCAAATACACTAAATTGAAGAGCACACTACATTGGAGAGATTCTGCAGAACCTTATTTTCATTATTCAAAGTTATGCAGACACAATGCAGGCACACTTCAGGGGTACTTCAGCTGAAGGGTACACTGCAACTGAAGGTTACACGGCAACTGCAGGTTACACTGCAACAGAAGTGTGTCTGCAGTGTGTTTGCAGTACCCTATTTGCATAATTGGGGAAACCTGCAGACACACTGCAAACACATTGCAACTGAAGGTTACACTGCAACTGCAGGTTACACTGCAACGGAAGTGTTTCTGCAGTGTGTTTGCAGTACCCTATTTGCATAATTGGGGCAACCTGCAGCCACACTTCAGAGACCGACAATACCAATTGCTACACACTGCAAAATACCAATTGCCACACACTGCATTGTTGAATACCCCACATTTTCATAGGATCATAATAATTTTGGTGTTTACATTGTTGTGGGATAGAATGACTAGAATGACTTTACTAGATTGTGAGAATGAGCCAGGGTTATCAGCAACTTTGACTTTTTCGAACGTTTCCATTTGAACCCCTTTTTGCTGGCAATTTCCAGCGGGATATTGCATCCACCATAGCTGGTGCTGCTGCTGCGGGGGACGTGGACCTCTATGGTCGATTTTTTGGGGTCGATAATATCCCATATCATTGAATAGGGGTATGATTTTGGAAATGGATATGTATCCAACAGAAACCATGTTGCTTTTTATGCAGAAAGTGCATTTAGAAACTGTCATCGTTAACGGCAGCCATCTTGGATTACCCAGGTAACTGAAAAGCAATCCCAACTGTCCTATCACCATGTCAAGAAAATCTGCAAGTTTGAAGACAATCAGTTCAATGGTTCTCTAGTTATTCGTCGTACAAAAAATGTGTAAAAGTCCGACTGATTGCGGCCATTTTGGATTACGAAGGTAACTGAAAAGCAATCCCAACCATCCTCTCACCGATGTCAAGACAATCTGCAAGTTTGAAGTCGATCGGTTCAACGATTCTCGAGTTATTGATCGGACAAGAAATGTGTAACAGAATTGCGGAATAATGGAATTACAGAATTATGGGGGGGGGGGGGATAGGGGAATAATTTTTTAAACTAACACTATTTTTTAAACTAACACTATTTAAATGCATTTCTTAATTCATAGCTACCTTTGGCCACTGAAGGCCTGGATTGTGCATAGAGTGACTGAGAAGCTCTGTTACAGTCGCCTTTTTATTATAACCATCTTCCATGTGAAGCCCACTCTGATCTGAAGCCATTAAATGACCTGTCCACTCCTACAAAAAGAAAGCATACATGGACAATTTATATTATTGAACCGAGCACAGAAGAGATCAAAGATGTATCCATCCAAATAACAAGGCTATTCACCTTGTGGGGTCATTTGCAGCAGCAGTATTGAAAGCATACATGTAGAGTAAACTTTCCATGTACAGGTGTACATATACATTTTTGCCTAACAGAATCCCAAATCGTGATAATTTGAACAAAATTGAAAATTTTACAAGTAAATTCCATGTTATTTAGCTAAAATTTACCTCACTTATACCTCACTATATGCATTCCTTGTTCCACAATGTAATCATACTGAAGAATTCTAAAATACGAAGCTGCGCATCAGAAAACCTCTCGGCTCTGGGCGCCAGCCATTCATAATGTATTCAGTTTGAAGCAAGACTTCAGGAACACCAAGCAGTCAAGTGACAAATATACAGATTATGAAAAAATTTGCCATTAGAAATGGCCTCTAAGGTTTATGTCCAATCAGAGAAGTCGGTATTTATTACATAAGTCTGTTGATGCATCGATGATGTATACCAAATTTTGTCATAGAGCATTTGAAAATTATCAGAGATAGAGATCATTAATGATTTCGCATAAATTAAAGATGGCCGCCCATCCTTCCCACCACTCAGAGAAACTGATGTGGTTATTCATTGCAAGTGTCTTGATACATGGATGCTGTATACCAAGTTTCATATAGAACACTGAAATGGTATCAAAGATATACATCATCAAAGATTTTGCATAAATTAAAGATGGCCACCAAGGTTTCCGCCCAATCAGAAACACCAGAACTGCCATTTATCGTAAGTCTATTGATGCATCGATGATATATGCCAAATTTTACATCGAGCACTCGAACGGTATCAGAGATAGAGATCATTAATGATTTCGCATAAATTAAAGATGGCCGCCCATCCTTCCTGCCACTCAGAGGAACTGATGTGGTTATACATTGCAGGTCTCTTGATACATCGATGCTGTATACCAAGTTCATATAGAACACTGAAATGGTATCAAAGACATACATCATCAAAGATTTTGCATAAATTAAAGATGGCCACCAAGGTTTCCGCCCAATCAGAAACACCAGAACTGCCATTTATCGTAAGTCTATTGATGCATCGATGATATATGCCAAATTTTACATCGAGCACTCGAACGGTATCAGAGATAGAGATCATTAATGATTTCGCATAAATTAAAGATGGCCGCCCATCCTTCCTGCCACTCAGAGGAACTGATGTGGTTATACATTGCAGGTCTCTTGATACATCGATGCTGTATACCAAGTTTCGTATAGAACACTTGAATGGTATCAAAGATATATATCATTAAAGATTTTGCATAAATTAAAGATGGCCGCCAAGGTTTCCACCGAATCAGGGAAACTGGTTTGGTCATTCCTTTGAAGTTTCTTGATGCATCGATGATCTATACCAAGTTCACACACGGAACAGTGAAATGGTACCTAAGATACACAAGATTAATGATTTCGCATAAATTAAATATGGCTGCCAAAGTTTCCAACCAATCCGGTCCAGATTCAATAGGGTTCTGGGTCATGAGCATATGGATGTGCAGTGCAAGTTTGGTGTGCCTAGGGTAAGTCGTTCTAAAGATATCTTGGTAACGAGAAAGCTATGATGGTTTCGCATAAATTAAAGATGGCCGCCAAAGTTTCCAACCAATCAGGTCCAGATTCAATAGGGTTCTGCGTCACGCGCATACGGATGTGCACTGCAAGTTTGGTGTGCCTAGGGTAAGTCGTTCTGAAGATATCTTGGTAACGAGAAAGGTGTGACGGACGGACGGACATGACGACGACAATACCCTTCGGCCAAATTTTGGCCGAGGGGTAAAAAGCACAGACCTCGCCCTGCAAGTCACACCCATAACTCCCTTCTTGTTCTACCGAGTTACACGGTCAAGTAGTGTTTCTCAGAGTGGAAGGCAGGTGGGCATCGCAAGTGAGGTACATGTAAGTTTTAGAATAACATTTTCAAGTTATTTACGCTGAAAACTTACCTCACTTCCACTATATGCGTAGAATGCCACAGATAGGATGGTGGGCAAACTTGCACATACCGTGGAAAGCAATAAAAGTGAGCAGTGTGACTTGTCATAATAGAAATCAAAGATCTTCTACCTCACCGAGGATCTAAGAGATCATACGACAGTAGTAACATATATGTTACGCCTGTGGTTTATAAAAAACCACTGCTGCTACACTGACTTCAAGGTCGAGTCGCATACATGCCTCCCTCCACCCTTTTTTTCTGAAAGGGAATGAGAGGAAAATGCAATCACCACAAAGCAGGGCAAAATCTGCTCGTCCGATCTTTATCTTGCTGGCCTCGGTCCCATAGAAACCCTCTGTGCTGTTACTAGGGGCCCGATGGAGTACAGGTCGTCACATGCCAGAGTCATGTCATGAAGGTAGAATGAGGCAAACATCGTATTTGACCTCCAGTAGCACGCCCTCATCACATCTGTCACAGACTTATTAGTTCACAGAGGCCAAGACGCCGCAAGTGCTCTAATTTTGTGATCAGATACATTAACAAGCGCGGCTTGTCTATCCGTAGCCGAGGAGTTCACTAGTCAAATCGTATTTTTGAGCCAACTTGAAATAGTATTTTTGCTAATTTCTTGTGTAGCTTCAGGATCGAAAGGGATAAACAGATCGTCGTAGTCATCCTGCGGCCTTCAGTATGATTCAGACAACACGCAAATGTACGAACCGGACACATCAACATGTCAGATTCAAGACCGGGTGAAAGGAAATCCGATATGGTTGGAATTGTGAACTCTCGAGATATGGTATCGCAGACAGCTTGATTCTTAACCATAAACTCAGGAACTGTTGGGAGAATAACATAGCTCCAGTTCCTGGAGTGTCTGATGTTCCTTCTATCGAGCGCATGGAGCTCTGACACACGAGCTGCCGAAGCAAGAGCCATCAAAAACATGAGGCACCAGAGATGCTACAACTCCTCAGCCCCTTAACAGTCTAGACCAAGATGTTTTTATGGGTGAAGAAGTTTGGATGCATAGTAGAGAGTTATGGCATGAGAAATGCGCAACAGTCAAAAAAATAAGGAAATTCTTGATAGTTTTGTCCCACATATTTTTCATTTCATACCGCGATGGTTTTTACAGCGAGATCTAATCACCAAAAAAAAAATAATAAAAATAATCAAGAGCCACAGACCTAAGCAAGAAGTGCAGTGCTATTAAATTAGTGCTCAAATAAACGAACTTCTAAATAAATGGCTGTTCTCAACGTAAAGTGGTCGACCGCATTGCTGTTGTTGTTCACGACAGGTCTCAAACAGGCAACGTCTCTGATGTCATGAACGATCCATTTTTATTTTCATAAATTGCCTACCGCTTGATTCACTTTGCCCGATGTGCTGTCTTACAGAAAATTGTTTGTCATTCTAATTATGAACAAATCCGAATCAAATTCATCTGCTAAATAATATCGATATCCAAATGTCCCAGGATTCCATTTTCACCCTCGTGTACTTTCTGTCTGAGAACCGTGTGTTAGCATTCAATTCCTACTTATGGACTGTTTTTACCCGTTGGCTTTGCATCAGCAGCCGAGTGAAGAAACTACCTGGCATCAGTCGGGAACCATTACAGAGAGCATTCAAGGCTTCCAAAAAATAAACGAGCAAAAGTTTCTGAGGTTTAGTTGCGCATTACGTCAGGTGAAGGGAAGTAATTAGATGATTCAGAGTAAGTTTTGTTCAAAACAGAACACAAAACTAGGCAATACACAATCGCAATAAGGATTTCTCTGAACAAAACTAGGCCATTATATTTCAATACCAAGATGGTATATTGGTAAGTGCGTGCATGGCAGATAAGATTGGCCAGAGATGGACTGGAGACAATGTAATCCCATAATTAATTATAGTTGTTTGTTTGGGGCAACAGACCCTGGTCAGTGAGATTGGGTCGGTCAGTAGAAAAAAAGTTTTTATTTTTTTAAAAAAAATTTATTGCTGAAGAGTCAAGTCAGTTTAGTTCCAACTAGCAAGAATTTATAAATCAAATATTCCTCATAGTTATTGAAAAGGGTACTGCTTTTTGGTATGACTGCTAAATATATATACACCCCAAAATATATATTTAGCAGAAATTTATCCCCAAATATCATGACAAGAATGGAGCAAGAACCAAAGAGAAGCGTAACTTTTCGCTGATGTTGTTGTCTAACTCTCGTCAGATTGACAATGCCACCGAATCTACCTTGTCGTCTTCGCGTGGACAGCCACCTCTCTTCCTTCAATATTTCTGGGGATTACAGCCCATAGTTATGACTTCTCTCCACATAACTTGGTATCAGATCGACAATGAATGATGAAGAATATATTCACAAAACATGAATTGCAAGCAATTGGGCGCCCAGAACTCAAATGAAACAAAAAACGAAAGTGTTGTTGTTGTTCAATTTGAAAGGATTTCTGAAGGAAATACTCCTAGAAATAGCTTCTGGGAGCATCAATATCGATCCGTTTGCATAGCTGGGTATTGAATTTCATGTTAATAAACCTCTGTTTTGTGATTGATCACAGGCTCTTTGCGCCGAAATTCACTTAAAAAAATTGGACCCTCAATAACGAATTACAATACGAAGCTGCGCATCAAAAAACCCCTCGGCTCTGGGTACATTCATAATGTATTCAATTTGAACAAAGATGTCAGGAACACCAAGCAGTCACAAATATACAGATTACCAAAAAATTTGCAATTAGAAATGACCCCTAAGATTTCCGTCCAATCAGAGAAACCGGTATTCATTACATAAGTTTCTTGATGCATCAATGATGTATACCAAATATTACATCGAGCCCTTGCACGGTATCAGAGAATGAGATCATTAATGATTTTGCATAAATTAAAGATGGCCGCCCATCCTTCCCCCCACTCAGAGGAACTGATGTGGTTATTCATTGCAAGTCAGTTGATACATCGATGCTGTATACCAAGTTTGGTATAGAACACTTAAATTGGATCAGAGATATATATCATTAAAGTTTTTGCATAAATTAAAGATGGCCGCCAAGGTTTTCGGTCAATCAGGTCCTGATTCAAAGTATCTGGATGTATCGATGATGTATACCAACTTTCATATAAAACAACTGAATGGTAACAGAGATATGTATCATTATCGATTTCGCATAAATTAAAGATGGCCTCCAGGATTTCCAGCTAATCAGAAAAGCCGGTTTGGTAATTCATTGAAAGTTGCTTGATGTATCGATGATGTATACCAACTTTCGTATTGAACAGTTGAATGGTTTCTGAGATATGGATCATTATCCATTTCGCATAAAATTAAAGATGGCCGCCAAAGTTTTCACCCAATCAAGTCCCAATTCAATAGGCTTCTGGTCCTTGACTAGGTAAATAAGCGTACCAAATTTGGAATTCTTCAGTGGAACTGTTCTCCGGCTATCTCGCTCACGTACGGACATACGGACGTACAAGACGACGACAATACCCCATGGCCAAAATTGGCCGAGGGGTGAAAAGGAACTGGGAGTTTGGGATCGGAACCTGCAAAAAATCTCTGGATACCGTAAATAACAGACTTTGGTTTCACGTGAGTGGTGTGCTGGGATTACAGCATGCAAGAAAGTGTAGCTTTATCAGTGGTAAACACACTGATTGACACAGGCCCACCCTTATCATTATTGGGGGGGGGGGGTGCATAAGCTCCATGTATGCAAACTGGTTCAAAATTCCCCAGAGTCAGGCTAAAAATGGATTTCCTAATCACGCGTTTTAAATAATTTCCAAGGTACAGTAACATGTTTGGTGACAAAAATTGAAGCATTATGTTGTACCAGTGTGGACACAAATATGGTTCATGCAAAAGTTTTAGGATAAATCATATGATGTAGAATAGAATGATTTAATAGCAAAATTAAAGAAAAATGTTGTCCTTCATTCAATGAGAATCTTGAATGGACCAGGCTTTCTTGTATCAGGGAACCTTCAAAATTCACAATGAAACATGCAACCAAGGGTTCCCGATGGGCATAGATAACAGTGTAAAAGCTGAGCCATCAATAAATAATAAAAAAAAAAAAAAAATTAAAAATGATGAAATCATCATAGCCATCTGAAAATCTAATCATTTCCTCAGTCAACATTCAGGAAGCTCTCACAAAAGTTTTGTCAGGCCCGACTTGAGAGACCTGCAGACATTCAGTGGACAAGAACATGTTGATGGGCATAGACACTGCCCCTGTTCTGTTCTTTATTGGTTGGTGGCCTAATTTGGATAATTATAAAAATTCTGTTCCAGTCACTTTTTTTGCCATGCCTTACATAATACATATTCCAAGTATCAACCAACAAGTGATAATACGATGTTTCGATGCAAGATGGTCGCCAGGGCTTTGCCAAATCTGAAAATGTGACCTGGTTATGAGACCTACATTCCTTGGGAGTATATTGTGGTGAAATTACGAAGCGATCAGTGAACTTTGAATTTTGCACCCAATTCACTCTTTTTGGGGCAATTTCATACTTCAGGACCTATGTTGTCTGCTTTGGAATGTAGAATAACATATAATATAGCCATTTTCCTGGTTCAAATCGGCTATGGACCGAGATCCAGCCTGGACAAATAAATATATCCCATTCACTTAGATTTGATAAACAAAGGGCCATAACTCTTGAAAACATAACCGCAAGCAGAGAAAATTCACGCTGCACACCTACGGGTCACTGACCACATATCATGCAAATCTCATACTTGTCCATACAATATTAACCGAGATCCAGCCCTACAAGTCCTAATTCACAAAGATTTGAAGAAAAAAGGGCCATAACTCTTGAAAATATAAGCGAAACGTGGAAAAACTTCACGCTGCACAACTACAGGGCACTGACCACATATCCTGCAAATTTCATAATTGTCCATACAATATTAACCGAGATCCAGCCCGGGCAAGTCCCAATTCATGGATATTTCAAGAACAAAGGGCCATAACTCTTGAAAATATAAGCGAAACGTGAAGAAACTTTACGCTGCACAACTGTGGGGCACTGACCACATATCGTGCAAATTTCATACTTGTCCATACAATATTAACCAAGATCCAGCCCGGACGGACGTACGTACGTACATGGCAACGACAAGACCCCACAGCCCTATCATGCCTATGGGCTGAGGGGTAAAAACGATCACCTGTTAATCACTTCAACCGACCACTGCCATTACCGTTTTCGACATGCGGTCTGGTGTCGGGAACCCTGGTGTGACTTGCTATGTTCAACATTTCGAGGGCTCCCGATTGCCCCGGAGTCCCGAAGACAGTTCCCGCGAGAATTTTTTTGAAAAAATAACTTTTTCAAAAGTTTTGAGTCACTGGGAATATTGTTGGGTCGGTCGGGTTAACCCAAACAAACACCTTTTTAATTTAGGCCTCATGGCAAACAGTTCGTGGCTTGCAAAAACCTACCGCTTGATTCACTTTGCCCGATGTGCTGTCTTACAGAAAATTGTTTGTCATTCTAATTATGAATAAATCCGAATCAAATTCATCTGCTAAATAATATCGATATCCAAATGTCCCAGGATTCCATTTTCACCCTCGTGTACTTTCTGTCTGAGAACCGTGTGTTAGCATTCAATTCCTACTTATGGACTGTTTTTACCCGTTGGCTTTGCGTCAGCAGCCGAGTGAAGAAACTACCTGGCATCAGTCGGGAACCATTACAGAGAGCATTCAAGGCTTCCAAAAAATAAACGAGCAAAAGTTTCTGAGGTTTAGTTGCGCATTACGTCAGGTGAAGGGAAGTAATTAGATGATTCAGAGTAAGTTTTGTTCAAAACAGAACACAAAACTAGGCAATACACAATCGCAATAAGGATTTCTCTGAACAAAACTAGGCCATTATATTTCAATACCAAGATGGTATATTGGTAAGTGCGTGCATGGCAGATAAGATTGGCCAGAGATGGACTGGAGACAATGTAATCCCATAATTAATTATAGTTGTTTGTTTGGGGCAACAGACCCTGGTCAGTGAGATTGGGTCGGTCAGTAGAAAAAAAGTTTTTATTTTTTTTAAAAAAATTTATTGCTGAAGAGTCAAGTCAGTTTAGTTCCAACTAGCAAGAATTTATAAATCAAATATTCCTCATAGTTATTGAAAAGGGTACTGCTTTTTGGTATGACTGCTAAATATATATACACCCCAAAATATATATTTAGCAGAAATTTATCCCCAAATATCATGACAAGAATGGAGCAAGAACCAAAGAGAAGCGTAACTTTTCGCTGATGTTGTTGTCTAACTCTCGTCAGATTGACAATGCCACCGAATCTACCTTGTCGTCTTCGCGTGGACAGCCACCTCTCTTCCTTCAATATTTCTGGGGATTACAGCCCATAGTTATGACTTCTCTCCACATAACTTGGTATCAGATCGACAATGAATGATGAAGAATATATTCACAAAACATGAATTGCAAGCAAGCACCTAAAAGGTGCGTGGACCCCTCAGCCTGTTTTTTTTTAGTCAAGTAGGATCAGGGCTGCATCTAGACCCAATTTAGGTTCGGAAAACATATGGGCGCCCAGAACTCAAATGAAACAAAAAACGAAAGTGTTGTTGTTGTTCAATTTGAAAGGATTTCTGAAGGAAATACTCCTAGAAATAGCTTCTGGGAGCATCAATATCGATCCGTTTGCATAGCTGGGTATTGAATTTCATGTTAATAAACCTCTGTTTTGTGATTGATCACAGGCTCTTTGCGCCGAAATTCACTTAAAAAAATTGGACCCTCAATAACGAATTACAATACGAAGCTGCGCATCAAAAAACCCCTCGGCTCTGGGTACATTCATAATGTATTCAATTTGAACAAAGATGTCAGGAACACCAAGCAGTCACAAATATACAGATTACCAAAAATTTGCAATTAGAAATGACCCCTAAGATTTCCGTCCAATCAGAGAAACCGGTATTCATTACATAAGTTTCTTGATGCATCAATGATGTATACCAAATATTACATCGAGCCCTTGCACGGTATCAGAGAATGAGATCATTAATGATTTTGCATAAATTAAAGATGGCCGCCCATCCTTCCCCCCACTCAGAGGAACTGATGTGGTTATTCATTGCAAGTCAGTTGATACATCGATGCTGTATACTAAGTTTGGTATAGAACACTTAAATTGGATCAGAGATATATATCATTAAAGTTTTTGCATAAATTAAAGATGGCCGCCAAGGTTTTCGGTCAATCAGGTCCTGATTCAAAGTATCTGGATGTATCGATGATGTATACCAACTTTCATATAAAACAACTGAATGGTAACAGAGATATGTATCATTATCGATTTCGCATAAATTAAAGATGGCCTCCAGGATTTCCAGCCAATCAGAAAAGCCGGTTTGGTAATTTATTGAAAGTTGCTTGATGTATCGATGATGTATACCAACTTTCGTATTGAACAGTTGAATGGTTTCTGAGATATGGATCATTATCCATTTCGCATAAAATTAAAGATGGCCGCCAAAGTTTTCACCCAATCAAGTCCCAATTCAATAGGCTTCTGGTCCTTGACTAGGTAAATAAGCGTACCAAATTTGGAATTCTTCAGTGGAACTGTTCTCCGGCTATCTCGCTCACGTACGGACATACGGACGTACAAGACGACGACAATACCCCATGGCCAAAATTGGCCGAGGGGTGAAAAGGAACTGGGAGTTTGGGATCGGAACCTGCAAAAAATCTCTGGATACCGTAAATAACAGACTTTGGTTTCACGTGAGTGGTGTGCTGGGATTACAGCATGCAAGAAAGTGTAGCTTTATCAGTGGTAAACACACTGATTGACACAGGCCCACCCTTATCATTATTGGGGGGGGGGGGGTGCATAAGCTCCATGTATGCAAACTGGTTCAAAATTGCCCAGAGTCAGGCTAAAAATGGGTTTCCTAATCACGCGTTTTAAATAATTTCCAAGGTACAGTAACATGTTTGGTGACAAAAATTGAAGCATTATGTTGTACCAGTGTGGACACAAATATGGTTCATGCAAAAGTTTTAGGATAAATCATATGATGTAGAATAGAATGATTTAATAGCAAAATTAAAGAAAAATGTTGTCCTTCATTCAATGAGAATCTTGAATGGACCAGGCTTTCTTGTATCAGGGAACCTTCAAAATTCACAATGAAACATGCAACCAAGGGTTCCCGATGGGCATAGATAACAGTGTAAAAGCTGAGCCATCAATAAATAATAAAAAAAAAAAAAAAATTAAAAATGATGAAATCATCATAGCCATCTGAAAATCTAATCATTTCCTCAGTCAACATTCAGGAAGCTCTCACAAAAGTTTTGTCAGGCCCGACTTGAGAGACCTGCAGACATTCAGTGGACAAGAACATGTTGATGGGCATAGACACTGCCCCTGTTCTGTTCTTTATTGGTTGGTGGCCTAATTTGGATAATTATAAAAATTCTGTTCCAGTCACTTTTTTTGCCATGCCTTACATAATACATATTCCAAGTATCAACCAACAAGTGATAATACGATGTTTCGATGCAAGATGGTCGCCAGGGCTTTGCCAAATCTGAAAATGTGACCTGGTTATGAGACCTACATTCCTTGGGAGTATATTGTGGTGAAATTACGAAGCGATCAGTGAACTTTGAATTTTGCACCCAATTCACTCTTTTTGGGGCAATTTCATACTTCAGGACCTATGTTGTCTGCTTTGGAATGTAGAATAACATATAATATAGCCATTTTCCTGGTTCAAATCGGCTATGGACCGAGATCCAGCCTGGACAAATAAATATATCCCATTCACTTAGATTTGATAAACAAAGGGCCATAACTCTTGAAAACATAACCGCAAGCAGAGAAAATTCACGCTGCACACCTACGGGTCACTGACCACATATCATGCAAATCTCATACTTGTCCATACAATATTAACCGAGATCCAGCCCTACAAGTCCTAATTCACAAAGATTTGAAGAAAAAAGGGCCATAACTCTTGAAAATATAAGCGAAACGTGGAAAAACTTCACGCTGCACAACTACAGGGCACTGACCACATATCCTGCAAATTTCATAATTGTCCATACAATATTAACCGAGATCCAGCCCGGGCAAGTCCCAATTCATGGATATTTCAAGAACAAAGGGCCATAACTCTTGAAAATATAAGCGAAACGTGAAGAAACTTTACGCTGCACAACTGTGGGGCACTGACCACATATCGTGCAAATTTCATACTTGTCCATACAATATTAACCAAGATCCAGCCCGGACGGACGTACGTACGTACATGGCAACGACAAGACCCCACAGCCCTATCATGCCTATGGGCTGAGGGGTAAAAACGATCACCTGTTAATCACTTCAACCGACCACTGCCATTACCGTTTTCGACATGCGGTCTGGTGTCGGGAACCCTGGTGTGACTTGCTATGTTCAACATTTCGAGGGCTCCCGATTGCCCCGGAGTCCCGAAGACAGTTCCCGCGAGAATTTTTTTGAAAAAATAACTTTTTCAAAAGTTTTGAGTCACTGGGAATATTGTTGGGTCGGTCGGGTTAACCCAAACAAACACCTTTTTAATTTAGGCCTCATGGCAAACAGTTCGTGGCTTGCAAAAACCTACCGCTTGATTCACTTTGCCCGATGTGCTGTCTTACAGAAAATTGTTTGTCATTCTAATTATGAATAAATCCGAATCAAATTCATCTGCTAAATAATATCGATATCCAAATGTCCCAGGATTCCATTTTCACCCTCGTGTACTTTCTGTCTGAGAACCGTGTGTTAGCATTCAATTCCTACTTATGGACTGTTTTTACCCGTTGGCTTTGCGTCAGCAGCCGAGTGAAGAAACTACCTGGCATCAGTCGGGAACCATTACAGAGAGCATTCAAGGCTTCCAAAAAATAAACGAGCAAAAGTTTCTGAGGTTTAGTTGCGCATTACGTCAGGTGAAGGGAAGTAATTAGATGATTCAGAGTAAGTTTTGTTCAAAACAGAACACAAAACTAGGCAATACACAATCGCAATAAGGATTTCTCTGAACAAAACTAGGCCATTATATTTCAATACCAAGATGGTATATTGGTAAGTGCGTGCATGGCAGATAAGATTGGCCAGAGATGGACTGGAGACAATGTAATCCCATAATTAATTATAGTTGTTTGTTTGGGGCAACAGACCCTGGTCAGTGAGATTGGGTCGGTCAGTAGAAAAAAAGTTTTTATTTTTTTTAAAAAAATTTATTGCTGAAGAGTCAAGTCAGTTTAGTTCCAACTAGCAAGAATTTATAAATCAAATATTCCTCATAGTTATTGAAAAGGGTACTGCTTTTTGGTATGACTGCTAAATATATATACACCCCAAAATATATATTTAGCAGAAATTTATCCCCAAATATCATGACAAGAATGGAGCAAGAACCAAAGAGAAGCGTAACTTTTCGCTGATGTTGTTGTCTAACTCTCGTCAGATTGACAATGCCACCGAATCTACCTTGTCGTCTTCGCGTGGACAGCCACCTCTCTTCCTTCAATATTTCTGGGGATTACAGCCCATAGTTATGACTTCTCTCCACATAACTTGGTATCAGATCGACAATGAATGATGAAGAATATATTCACAAAACATGAATTGCAAGCAAGCACCTAAAAGGTGCGTGGACCCCTCAGCCTGTTTTTTTTTAGTCAAGTAGGATCAGGGCTGCATCTAGACCCAATTTAGGTTCGGAAAACATATGGGCGCCCAGAACTCAAATGAAACAAAAAACGAAAGTGTTGTTGTTGTTCAATTTGAAAGGATTTCTGAAGGAAATACTCCTAGAAATAGCTTCTGGGAGCATCAATATCGATCCGTTTGCATAGCTGGGTATTGAATTTCATGTTAATAAACCTCTGTTTTGTGATTGATCACAGGCTCTTTGCGCCGAAATTCACTTAAAAAAATTGGACCCTCAATAACGAATTACAATACGAAGCTGCGCATCAAAAAACCCCTCGGCTCTGGGTACATTCATAATGTATTCAATTTGAACAAAGATGTCAGGAACACCAAGCAGTCACAAATATACAGATTACCAAAAATTTGCAATTAGAAATGACCCCTAAGATTTCCGTCCAATCAGAGAAACCGGTATTCATTACATAAGTTTCTTGATGCATCAATGATGTATACCAAATATTACATCGAGCCCTTGCACGGTATCAGAGAATGAGATCATTAATGATTTTGCATAAATTAAAGATGGCCGCCCATCCTTCCCCCCACTCAGAGGAACTGATGTGGTTATTCATTGCAAGTCAGTTGATACATCGATGCTGTATACCAAGTTTGGTATAGAACACTTAAATTGGATCAGAGATATATATCATTAAAGTTTTTGCATAAATTAAAGATGGCCGCCAAGGTTTTCGGTCAATCAGGTCCTGATTCAAAGTATCTGGATGTATCGATGATGTATACCAACTTTCATATAAAACAACTGAATGGTAACAGAGATATGTATCATTATCGATTTCGCATAAATTAAAGATGGCCTCCAGGATTTCCAGCTAATCAGAAAAGCCGGTTTGGTAATTCATTGAAAGTTGCTTGATGTATCGATGATGTATACCAACTTTCGTATTGAACAGTTGAATGGTTTCTGAGATATGGATCATTATCCATTTCGCATAAAATTAAAGATGGCCGCCAAAGTTTTCACCCAATCAAGTCCCAATTCAATAGGCTTCTGGTCCTTGACTAGGTAAATAAGCGTACCAAATTTGGAATTCTTCAGTGGAACTGTTCTCCGGCTATCTCGCTCACGTACGGACATACGGACGTACAAGACGACGACAATACCCCATGGCCAAAATTGGCCGAGGGGTGAAAAGGAACTGGGAGTTTGGGATCGGAACCTGCAAAAAATCTCTGGATACCGTAAATAACAGACTTTGGTTTCACGTGAGTGGTGTGCTGGGATTACAGCATGCAAGAAAGTGTAGCTTTATCAGTGGTAAACACACTGATTGACACAGGCCCACCCTTATCATTATTGGGGGGGGGGGGGTGCATAAGCTCCATGTATGCAAACTGGTTCAAAATTGCCCAGAGTCAGGCTAAAAATGGGTTTCCTAATCACGCGTTTTAAATAATTTCCAAGGTACAGTAACATGTTTGGTGACAAAAATTGAAGCATTATGTTGTACCAGTGTGGACACAAATATGGTTCATGCAAAAGTTTTAGGATAAATCATATGATGTAGAATAGAATGATTTAATAGCAAAATTAAAGAAAAATGTTGTCCTTCATTCAATGAGAATCTTGAATGGACCAGGCTTTCTTGTATCAGGGAACCTTCAAAATTCACAATGAAACATGCAACCAAGGGTTCCCGATGGGCATAGATAACAGTGTAAAAGCTGAGCCATCAATAAATAATAAAAAAAAAAAAAAAATTAAAAATCATGAAATCATCATAGCCATCTGAAAATCTAATCATTTCCTCAGTCAACATTCAGGAAGCTCTCACAAAAGTTTTGTCAGGCCCGACTTGAGAGACCTGCAGACATTCAGTGGACAAGAACATGTTGATGGGCATAGACACTGCCCCTGTTCTGTTCTTTATTGGTTGGTGGCCTAATTTGGATAATTATAAAAATTCTGTTCCAGTCACTTTTTTTGCCATGCCTTACATAATACATATTCCAAGTATCAACCAACAAGTGATAATACGATGTTTCGATGCAAGATGGTCGCCAGGGCTTTGCCAAATCTGAAAATGTGACCTGGTTATGAGACCTACATTCCTTGGGAGTATATTGTGGTGAAATTACGAAGCGATCAGTGAACTTTGAATTTTGCACCCAATTCACTCTTTTTGGGGCAATTTCATACTTCAGGACCTATGTTGTCTGCTTTGGAATGTAGAATAACATATAATATAGCCATTTTCCTGGTTCAAATCGGCTATGGACCGAGATCCAGCCTGGACAAATAAATATATCCCATTCACTTAGATTTGATAAACAAAGGGCCATAACTCTTGAAAACATAACCGCAAGCAGAGAAAATTCACGCTGCACACCTACGGGTCACTGACCACATATCATGCAAATCTCATACTTGTCCATACAATATTAACCGAGATCCAGCCCTACAAGTCCTAATTCACAAAGATTTGAAGAAAAAAGGGCCATAACTCTTGAAAATATAAGCGAAACGTGGAAAAACTTCACGCTGCACAACTACAGGGCACTGACCACATATCCTGCAAATTTCATAATTGTCCATACAATATTAACCGAGATCCAGCCCGGGCAAGTCCCAATTCATGGATATTTCAAGAACAAAGGGCCATAACTCTTGAAAATATAAGCGAAACGTGAAGAAACTTTACGCTGCACAACTGTGGGGCACTGACCACATATCGTGCAAATTTCATACTTGTCCATACAATATTAACCAAGATCCAGCCCGGACGGACGTACGTACGTACATGGCAACGACAAGACCCCACAGCCCTATCATGCCTATGGGCTGAGGGGTAAAAACGATCACCTGTTAATCACTTCAACCGACCACTGCCATTACCGTTTTCGACATGCGGTCTGGTGTCGGGAACCCTGGTGTGACTTGCTATGTTCAACATTTCGAGGGCTCCCGATTGCCCCGGAGTCCCGAAGACAGTTCCCGCGAGAATTTTTTTGAAAAAATAACTTTTTCAAAAGTTTTGAGTCACTGGGAATATTGTTGGGTCGGTCGGGTTAACCCAAACAAACACCTTTTTAATTTAGGCCTCATGGCAAACAGTTCGTGGCTTGCAAAAACCTACCGCTTGATTCACTTTGCCCGATGTGCTGTCTTACAGAAAATTGTTTGTCATTCTAATTATGAATAAATCCGAATCAAATTCATCTGCTAAATAATATCGATATCCAAATGTCCCAGGATTCCATTTTCACCCTCGTGTACTTTCTGTCTGAGAACCGTGTGTTAGCATTCAATTCCTACTTATGGACTGTTTTTACCCGTTGGCTTTGCGTCAGCAGCCGAGTGAAGAAACTACCTGGCATCAGTCGGGAACCATTACAGAGAGCATTCAAGGCTTCCAAAAAATAAACGAGCAAAAGTTTCTGAGGTTTAGTTGCGCATTACGTCAGGTGAAGGGAAGTAATTAGATGATTCAGAGTAAGTTTTGTTCAAAACAGAACACAAAACTAGGCAATACACAATCGCAATAAGGATTTCTCTGAACAAAACTAGGCCATTATATTTCAATACCAAGATGGTATATTGGTAAGTGCGTGCATGGCAGATAAGATTGGCCAGAGATGGACTGGAGACAATGTAATCCCATAATTAATTATAGTTGTTTGTTTGGGGCAACAGACCCTGGTCAGTGAGATTGGGTCGGTCAGTAGAAAAAAAGTTTTTATTTTTTTTAAAAAAATTTATTGCTGAAGAGTCAAGTCAGTTTAGTTCCAACTAGCAAGAATTTATAAATCAAATATTCCTCATAGTTATTGAAAAGGGTACTGCTTTTTGGTATGACTGCTAAATATATATACACCCCAAAATATATATTTAGCAGAAATTTATCCCCAAATATCATGACAAGAATGGAGCAAGAACCAAAGAGAAGCGTAACTTTTCGCTGATGTTGTTGTCTAACTCTCGTCAGATTGACAATGCCACCGAATCTACCTTGTCGTCTTCGCGTGGACAGCCACCTCTCTTCCTTCAATATTTCTGGGGATTACAGCCCATAGTTATGACTTCTCTCCACATAACTTGGTATCAGATCGACAATGAATGATGAAGAATATATTCACAAAACATGAATTGCAAGCAAGCACCTAAAAGGTGCGTGGACCCCTCAGCCTGTTTTTTTTTAGTCAAGTAGGATCAGGGCTGCATCTAGACCCAATTTAGGTTCGGAAAACATATGGGCGCCCAGAACTCAAATGAAACAAAAAACAAAAGTGTTGTTGTTGTTCAATTTGAAAGGATTTCTGAAGGAAATACTCCTAGAAATAGCTTCTGGGAGCATCAATATCGATCCGTTTGCATAGCTGGGTATTGAATTTCATGTTAATAAACCTCTGTTTTGTGATTGATCACAGGCTCTTTGCGCCGAAATTCACTTAAAAAAATTGGACCCTCAATAACGAATTACAATACGAAGCTGCGCATCAAAAAACCCCTCGGCTCTGGGTACATTCATAATGTATTCAATTTGAACAAAGATGTCAGGAACACCAAGCAGTCACAAATATACAGATTACCAAAAATTTGCAATTAGAAATGACCCCTAAGATTTCCGTCCAATCAGAGAAACCGGTATTCATTACATAAGTTTCTTGATGCATCAATGATGTATACCAAATATTACATCGAGCCCTTGCACGGTATCAGAGAATGAGATCATTAATGATTTTGCATAAATTAAAGATGGCCGCCCATCCTTCCCCCCACTCAGAGGAACTGATGTGGTTATTCATTGCAAGTCAGTTGATACATCGATGCTGTATACCAAGTTTGGTATAGAACACTTAAATTGGATCAGAGATATATATCATTAAAGTTTTTGCATAAATTAAAGATGGCCGCCAAGGTTTTCGGTCAATCAGGTCCTGATTCAAAGTATCTGGATGTATCGATGATGTATACCAACTTTCATATAAAACAACTGAATGGTAACAGAGATATGTATCATTATCGATTTCGCATAAATTAAAGATGGCCTCCAGGATTTCCAGCTAATCAGAAAAGCCGGTTTGGTAATTCATTGAAAGTTGCTTGATGTATCGATGATGTATACCAACTTTCGTATTGAACAGTTGAATGGTTTCTGAGATATGGATCATTATCCATTTCGCATAAAATTAAAGATGGCCGCCAAAGTTTTCACCCAATCAAGTCCCAATTCAATAGGCTTCTGGTCCTTGACTAGGTAAATAAGCGTACCAAATTTGGAATTCTTCAGTGGAACTGTTCTCCGGCTATCTCGCTCACGTACGGACATACGGACGTACAAGACGACGACAATACCCCATGGCCAAAATTGGCCGAGGGGTGAAAAGGAACTGGGAGTTTGGGATCGGAACCTGCAAAAAATCTCTGGATACCGTAAATAACAGACTTTGGTTTCACGTGAGTGGTGTGCTGGGATTACAGCATGCAAGAAAGTGTAGCTTTATCAGTGGTAAACACACTGATTGACACAGGCCCACCCTTATCATTATTGGGGGGGGGGGGGTGCATAAGCTCCATGTATGCAAACTGGTTCAAAATTGCCCAGAGTCAGGCTAAAAATGGGTTTCCTAATCACGCGTTTTAAATAATTTCCAAGGTACAGTAACATGTTTGGTGACAAAAATTGAAGCATTATGTTGTACCAGTGTGGACACAAATATGGTTCATGCAAAAGTTTTAGGATAAATCATATGATGTAGAATAGAATGATTTAATAGCAAAATTAAAGAAAAATGTTGTCCTTCATTCAATGAGAATCTTGAATGGACCAGGCTTTCTTGTATCAGGGAACCTTCAAAATTCACAATGAAACATGCAACCAAGGGTTCCCGATGGGCATAGATAACAGTGTAAAAGCTGAGCCATCAATAAATAATAAAAAAAAAAAAAAAATTAAAAATCATGAAATCATCATAGCCATCTGAAAATCTAATCATTTCCTCAGTCAACATTCAGGAAGCTCTCACAAAAGTTTTGTCAGGCCCGACTTGAGAGACCTGCAGACATTCAGTGGACAAGAACATGTTGATGGGCATAGACACTGCCCCTGTTCTGTTCTTTATTGGTTGGTGGCCTAATTTGGATAATTATAAAAATTCTGTTCCAGTCACTTTTTTTGCCATGCCTTACATAATACATATTCCAAGTATCAACCAACAAGTGATAATACGATGTTTCGATGCAAGATGGTCGCCAGGGCTTTGCCAAATCTGAAAATGTGACCTGGTTATGAGACCTACATTCCTTGGGAGTATATTGTGGTGAAATTACGAAGCGATCAGTGAACTTTGAATTTTGCACCCAATTCACTCTTTTTGGGGCAATTTCATACTTCAGGACCTATGTTGTCTGCTTTGGAATGTAGAATAACATATAATATAGCCATTTTCCTGGTTCAAATCGGCTATGGACCGAGATCCAGCCTGGACAAATAAATATATCCCATTCACTTAGATTTGATAAACAAAGGGCCATAACTCTTGAAAACATAACCGCAAGCAGAGAAAATTCACGCTGCACACCTACGGGTCACTGACCACATATCATGCAAATCTCATACTTGTCCATACAATATTAACCGAGATCCAGCCCTACAAGTCCTAATTCACAAAGATTTGAAGAAAAAAGGGCCATAACTCTTGAAAATATAAGCGAAACGTGGAAAAACTTCACGCTGCACAACTACAGGGCACTGACCACATATCCTGCAAATTTCATAATTGTCCATACAATATTAACCGAGATCCAGCCCGGGCAAGTCCCAATTCATGGATATTTCAAGAACAAAGGGCCATAACTCTTGAAAATATAAGCGAAACGTGAAGAAACTTTACGCTGCACAACTGTGGGGCACTGACCACATATCGTGCAAATTTCATACTTGTCCATACAATATTAACCAAGATCCAGCCCGGACGGACGTACGTACGTACATGGCAACGACAAGACCCCACAGCCCTATCATGCCTATGGGCTGAGGGGTAAAAACGATCACCTGTTAATCACTTCAACCGACCACTGCCATTACCGTTTTCGACATGCGGTCTGGTGTCGGGAACCCTGGTGTGACTTGCTATGTTCAACATTTCGAGGGCTCCCGATTGCCCCGGAGTCCCGAAGACAGTTCCCGTGAGAATTTTTTTGAAAAAATAACTTTTTCAAAAGTTTTGAGTCACTGGGAATATTGTTGGGTCGGTCGGGTTAACCCAAACAAACACCTTTTTAATTTAGGCCTCATGGCAAACAGTTCGTGGCTTGCAAAAACCTAAATCATGAAATGCTCTCCTTTCTTCAGCACAAACGTGTGACCGTCTATTTTTAGCTCCAGCACAGATCGATTACGAGGTGTCCAGTTCGATTACGGGATGTCCAGTTTTCGCCATCATTCGCTGTGTGTCAGGAAATGGAGTAAACAACGGACTAATCGACACAAAAGTTATGCTTAGATAATTTAAACATGTGGAATACGAAGCTGCGCATCTCAAACCCCTCGGCTCTGGGCGCCAGCCATTCATAATGTATTCAATTTAAAACAAAGACTTCAGGAACACCAAGCAGTCAAGTAACAAATATACAGATTATGAAAAATTTTGCCATTAGAAATGGCCTCAAACGTTTCCGTCCAATCAGAGAAACCGGTATTCATTACATAAGTCTGTTGATGCATCGACGATGTATACCAAATTTTACATCGAACATTTGAAAATTATCTGAGATAGAGATCCCTAATGATTTCGCATAAATTAAAGATGGCCGCCCATCCTTCCCACCACTCAGAGAAACTGATGTGGTTATTCATTGCAAGTCTCTTGATACATAGATTCTGTATACCAAGTTTCATATAGAACACTGAAATGGTATCAAAGATAAACATCATTAAAGATTTTGCATAAATTAAAGATGGCCACCAAGGTTTCCGCCCAAGCAGAAAAACCAGAACTGTCTATTGATACATCGATGATGTATACCAAATTTTACATCGAGCACTGGAACCGTATCAGAGATATAGATCATTAATGATTTCGCATAAATTAAAGATGGCTGCCCATCCTTCCCGCCACTCAGAGGAACCGATGTGGTTATTCATTGCAAGTCTCTTGATACATCGATGCTGGATACCAAGTTTCATATAGAACACTGAAATGGTATCAAAGATATATATCATTGAAGATTTTGCATAAATTAAAGATGGCCACCAAGGTTCCGCCCAATCAGAAACGCCAGAACTGTCGTAAGTCTATTGATGCTTCGATGATATATACCAAATTTACATCGAGCACTCGAACAGTATCAGAGATAGAGATCATTAATGATTTTCCATAAATTAAAGATGGCCGCCCATCCTTCCCGCCACTCAGAGGAACTGATGTGGCTATACATTGCAGATCTCTTGATACATCGATGCTGTATACCAAGTTTCGTATAGAACACTTGAGTGGTATCAGAGATATATATCATTGAAGATTTTGCATAAATTAAAGATGGCCGCCAAGGTTTTCACCGAATCAGGGAAACTGGTTTGGTCATTCCTTTGAAGTTTCTTGATGCATCGATGATCTATACCAAGTTTCACACTGAACAGAGAAATGGTACCCAAGATTAATGATTTCGCATAAATTAAATATGGCCGCCAAAGTTTCCAACCAATCAGGTCCAGATTCAATAGGGTTCTGGGTCATGAGCATATGGATGTGCAGTGCAAGTTTGGGGTGCCTAGGGTAAGTCGTTCTAAAGATATCTTGGTAACAAGAAAGCTGTGATGGTTTCGCATAAATTAAAGATGGCCGCCAAAGTTTCTAACCAATCAGGTCCAGATTCAATAGGGTTCTGGGTCACAAGCATATGGATGTGCACTGCAAGTTTCGTGTGCCTAGGGTAAGTCGTTCTGAAGATATCTTGGTAACGAGAAAGGTGTGACGGACAGACGGACGTACGGACGGACGTACATGACGACAATACCCTTCGGCCAAATTTTGGCCGAGGGGTAATAAATGTAAAAACAGGTGCATATTACCGACAATTCCATACTTTCAAGACAGAAAGCAATTTTTTTCAAAGATGCCCTATGTAGTGCAAAAATCGGGATTTGGTCCGTGTATTGCAAATTCGGGGACAAATTACAAAAATCGGCAGACGACGCTGAATAACCTAATTACTTTCCTTCACCTCATCAAAACATGCGGAGCCCGCCACGGTCCGTTTTGCAGCAAGACGAAAGTATATCTTGGAGTTTTCTGACTACAGGTCAGCTATTTGATTTGAATTTCCATGAAATATCAAATAAATCTCTCTGAACGAACAACACACTGATTACGCTAAGTTTTGCTTGCGCGAATCCAACTTTCATTTTAGGAGAGTCTTTGCGCGAATCAATTCCCACAATTGTTGTGTAGATGGGTAACCCGAGGCAGATTTTTACTTTCTTTCCGCTGTCTTCGCTGTTTTTTTTTTTGCTTTTGAGGTGGGTGCTCATGAATATATATATAGCCGACATGGGCACGTGATAGTTTGTCAGATCACTTGTATAGTGACAGTTTGTATATCATTGCGCCATTCATAAACCTGGCGATTCACTCATCAGTGTCAAATATCCTGTGAAACAAAATCCGTGAAATAAGACATAAACGGTACCATGTTAGTGGTTTTAAAATGTGGGTACTGACTGTCACTGTAAAAGTACATCTAAAGGAGTGAGTGAGTGAATATTATTTAACGTCGCTTTCAACTATATTTCAGTCATATCACAACATTGGGTCCTATTCCTTTTCACACCCGGGAACCCCATTTATGGGCTCTTATGACAAGCTGTCTGAGGAGCTGAGCGAGTGAGTGAGTGGATAGAATTTAACGTCGCTTTCAACAATATTTCAGTTATATCACGGCGAACCAACTAAGCACCACCTAGCCCAGTTGTGTTCCTGCTACTTCAAAGAAGAAATCTTCAAAGCAACATGGAACCAGACACCCTCCATCCACCCTATAAAATACTGAGGACAGCGCACAAGACACAGACAGGACGCTTACATGGTGCAATAAGACAAGTGATATAACAGTGCTAGACATCACATTATCAAGTTCCTGTTGCTACTCAGCAAAATGCATTGAAGCAACAGAAACCTGAGCCCACCCAACTGAGGAGCTGATGCCTATTCTTAACATGACCTGCGGTGTGCACAACGACATCCCAAGTCAATCCCCGGAAGCAACTGCAGGGCCTAAGTTGTGGTCATACATTCCATATGAATACTGAACATGCAGAGGAATATAGACTTCTAGACCAAGCCAATGACTTTACTATGGAGCTCTTGATTGGCTACATGCTAGTAAGAGTATGTAAATCAGTATAAAAGTAGGGCTAATGTATGCATACTTGAAGATCCCCTTTCAGAAGACTGCAAAATGGTAGAAAAATAAAAAAAATTGTAAAAAAATAATTAATGACCGGTTAGACCTGAAAGTCTCAAAGGCACAAGTAAAAAATAAAAGGATCATAACCTGTAAGTTTCATGAACTTCCTCGCAATAGTTATTGAGATACGGCTCGGGCAGACGGACAGACACACCTCCAGGTTTTGTAAGACGGCATCTTGAGATCAATAGTATTAGTCCGTGAGCTACTAGGGGTCACCTTGCACGCCCACCACTACAGAGGGAAACTATGTTTTTTATGTACTTTAGGACATGTCAAATAAGAAAAAACTTGCTAACAGTCGATAAACTGGGACTACCCCTTTAATCAATGTGACATTACCCCCTGTGTTAAAAACTACAATTTTTGTGACAATAGGGGTAGGGTTACAAGAATAGTCTTCTCTTCCACGATTATTATCCAATCTTTATAATGTTCATCACATATTATTCAGCATTGATTGCTGCATCAAATATTTATAAGATACTATTACTATTTGTTGGGTTTGACGTCGCACAAATCGCACACTGTCCAACTGTGCATGAGTAGCTCGATGCGACTTCCAACAAAAATCATACCATTCGTTGTCTACATGCAGAGAGCTACAAGATGACACCCCACACGGTCCATTTGGACCACGGATGGTCCATCTCTACCCCAAACACCTTCCTTCACACCCCAAAATGCCCACTTTGGCTACTACTCCTACTGATGACATCACAGATGACGTGGACATCCCTCAAGTCGTGGTCTACACACCGAGGGCTTTACTTTGACACCTCACACGACACATTCAGACCAAGAATGGTCCCTCAATCGCTCAAACACAACCTCACGCACCCTCAAAATGCCCACTTTCGCTACTACTTCTACTGTTGTATGTATGATCCCGGTGTGACATCATACCCAACCAATAGTAATTGAATCTTGTAAATATTTGATGCAGCAATCAATGCTGAATAATATGTGACTAACATTATAAAGATTGGATAATAATTATGGAAGATAAGACTATTCTTGTAACCCTACCCCTATTGTCACAAAAATTGTAGTTTTTCAAACTGATTAAAAGGGTAGCGAGTCCCAGTTTATCGACTGTTAACAAGTTGTTTCTTATTTGACATGTCCTAAAGTACATAAAAAACAGTTTCACTCTGTAGTGGTGGGGGTGCAAGGTGACCCATAGTAGCTCACGAAAATATTGATCGGCTCGTTAGGTGCCTCCCCCAATTGGCGAAGTACAAAGGCTAGGTCCCACTTCGGCTACTTGGGAGTGACTGGCTGATTCGTTATTTTGAACGATTTAATAATCGCCGTCAACTTTCAAATGAGTCGAGGGATTAATCCAATACCTAAAAGAATAGGCTGAAGGGTGGCTGCTCTGTAACCTTCTACTGTAGCCGGTACTAGGCCCCTATCCTGGAACAGATACAATATAAAATCTGCTAATTGAGTAATAGTGGCGCTGGATGGGTTGATATCCGTCTCTCCACACTAAGCATCGAAGACTGCCCACATTGATTGGTATACAGCGGAAGAGGATGGCCGAATCAATTGTACCATTTCGCGCCCAACTTCCGCAGAAAATACCGCCTGAGCAAGGTGTCACTTGAGCACTTGCACATGTGGTAGTGGAACAGCCCCGGCTGGCTGTGGGATATCGACGACCCGGGCTGGCATAATAGGTTGTGCCAGAGTGGAAGTCATCTTGGTACATGCATGTAGCAGAAGATCCAGTAAGTCCGGCAACCACAGCCTTGCTGGCCACCACGGGATAATTAGATTTACGTTACACATGTTCGTGGATCTTGTGGAGTACCTTCGCAAGGATTGCTGGCAGTGGGAAATGCATCTGCCAGGAGTAGAATTTCGCGAGAATCCAGTTGGATTCTCAGTAGCTTAGTTTGCGAGAATCCAAAGAATCCAAATTTGCGAACTTTGGATTCCAAGTGGCACAGTTTGTGAGAATCCAAATTTCTCACACCCAGCATTTTGTGACCAGTTGCCACTTTCACCAGTGCTGCTCACTGCGCAACTAGATGTAAACATCTCAATGGAAAAAATTGAAATCGTCTTATTTATTCTCAGGAGGGTGGTTAGTACACCTAAAATAGCACACCTTAAGGATAGCTGGCCCCATATTGTTCAGGTGAGCGATTGGTTATCTCCATTGATGAGCAGTATTCAACCTAAACATTTTTGCTTATACTCTGAATTTTATTTCTTTTGTATCTTTGTATTGCATATGAAAAGGTAGTGCCACGGCACTGTAGCTCATCTGGCTGTAACTGGCGAAAGTAGCTGCAAGAAATTTTTACTAAAGAACTGCAATAGATGAGTTTCTAACTTGCGTTGTCCCCCGTGAACACTAAATGATCCATGAAGTAATTTCCTGAGATTTCACGATAAAGTTTCATGGGAAATTCAAGATGCGGCCATATTTGATTTTCGAAATGGACAAAAAAAGTTATCTTGCACAACTGGACCACAAGGGGAACCTGTGTACCCAATTTGACAAAGATCCATGCAGTAATTTCCTGAGAATTCACGATGACAAAATTTCATGGGAAAATTCAAGATGGCTGCCTGGTGGCCATATTGGATTTTCGAATAGGACCAGAAAAGGCATCTTGCACAACTAGACCCCAAGGGAACATGTGTATCAAATTTGAGAAAGATCAATGCAGTAGTTTCTGAGAAATCGAGATAACAAAGTTTCATGGAAAAATCCAAGATGGCCGCCTGGTGGACATATTGGAGTTTCGAATCAAATCACAAAAGGTATCTTGCACAACTAGACCCCAGGGGAACCTGTGTACCAAATTTGAGGAAGATCCATGCAGTACTTCCGGAGAAATCGCGATAACAAAAGTTTCATAGGGAAATCCAAGATGGCTGCCTGATGGCCATATTGGATTTTTGAATCAGAGAAGGTATCTTGCACAACTAGACCCCAAGGGGAACATGTGTACCAAATTTGAAAAAGATCCATGCAGTGGTTCCTGAGAAATCGCGGTAAAGTTTCATGGAGAAATCCAAGATGGCCACCTAGTAGCCATATTGGATTTTCAATTCGGGCCGAAAATTTAGGTATCTTGTACAACTAGACCCCAAGGGGAACCTGTGTACCAAATTTGAGAAAGATCCATGCAGTACTTCCTGAGAAATCACAATAAAAATGTTTCATGGGGAAATCCAAGATGGCCACCTGGTGGCCATATTGGATTTTCGAATCGAAGCAGGAAAGGTATCTTGCACAACTAGACTCCAAGGGGAACTGTGTACCAAATTTGAGAAAGATCCATGCAGTAGTTCCTGAGAAATCGCAATAAAGTTTCATCGGGAAATCCAAGATGGCCGCCTGGTGGCCATATTGGATTTTTGAATCAGACCACAAAGGTATCTTGCGCAACTAGACCAAATTTGAGAAAGATCCATGCAGTGGTTCCTGAGAAATCGTGATAAATTTTCATGGGGAAATCCAAGATGGCCGCCTGGTGGCCATATTGGATTTTTGAATCAGACCACAAAAGGTATCTTGCACAACTAGACCCCAAGGGGAACCTGTGTACCAAATTTGAGAAAGATCCATGCAGCAGTTTCTGAGAAATCGCGATAACAAAGTTTCATGGGAAAATCCAAGATGGCCACCTGGTGGCCATATTGGATATTCAAATTGTACTAAGGGAGGTTCTTGAAATTGGGGCATAAGGCATTCCAAACAGAGTAGCATGGTGCGCCGTGTTGGAACTCCATGCAGCAGCATGGGGGGATTGGCCTAACTGGAACTCTAATCCATCCAGATCAGAACACCAAACTGGGCATAGTGTATCCCATTTGAATAACTGGCATATGCCATCCCTACCAGGGAACTCAGTTCCTAATTTCAAGAAGCTCCCTAAAGTACACATGTTGTACAACTAGACCCAAAGGGGAACCTGTGTACCAAATTTGAGAAAGATCAATGAAGTAGTTACCGAAAAATAATGATGACAAGATTTCACTGGCAAATTCAAGATGACCGCCATGGCAGCCACATGAACAAATTCTGGTGTACACATTGGGGGAACATGCATGCCAAGTTTCAGCTTAATCGGCTTCAAAGAAGAAGATGTTTACGCACGACAGACGACTGACGACGGACAATCAGATGAGCTAAAAAAAACAACAAACAAGCGTTCTGAGATCCCCAACATCTCGCCTTGCGGGGGCATCCGCCGAAGCTGCAGCAGTATTGAAAGCATACATGTAGAGCAAACAATAACGTCTGGAATAGGTCATGTGGTACGGACAATAATGTCTGGAATAGATCTGGTACAGACAATAACATATAGATATAGATTAATCCCATGTAGAATGGATAGGTCACAGTGCCGGGCAGCAGTGTGAGATTACTGCTGGATAGGTCGATCTCATGCGAGATTACTGCTGGATAGGCCAGTCCTGTGTAGGATTACTGCTGGATGGGCCAGTCCCGTGTGTTATTACTGCTGGATAGACCAGTCCCATGTGGGATTACTGTTGGATAGGCCAGTGCCGTCTGGGATTACTGCTGGATAGGTGAGTCTCATATGGGATTACTGCTGGATAGGTAAGTCCTGAATGGGATTACTGCTGCATACGGCAATCCCATTTGGGATTACTGTTGGGGAGGCCAGTCCCGTGTGGAATTACAGCTGGATAGGCTAACCCTGTGTGAGATTACAGCGGGATAGGTCAGTCCCATGTAGGATTATGGCTGGGTAGGTCAGTGCTGTGTTGTATTACTGCTGCATATTGCAGTCCAGTGTGAGATTACTTCTGTATAGGCCAGTCCCGTGTGAGATTACTGCTGTATAGGCCAGTCCTGTATGGGATTACTCAGAAATTAAGCTCCCATGTGGGATTACTGCTGGATAGGCCAGTCCGGTCTGGGATTACTGCTGAATAGGCCAGTGCCATTTGGGATTTACTACTGGATAGGTCAGTCCTGTGTGGGATTACTGCTGGATAGGTCTGACCAAGGAAAACATGAAACATGTCCACCAAGTTTTATAACTATTCCACGAGCGAGTGAGTAGGATTTAACGCCGTTTTCAACATTGTTTCAGTCATATAACGACGGTGCCTACATGTGCCAGAACACGAGGGTGTCCACAGTTCCTATTATTCTGGACACTGATCAGCCCAGCCAGTACAGCACCCGGTCACCCATCCAACTATTCCACGAAAGGTTCAGCAAACTTTCCATGTACAGATGTACATGTAAATTTTTGCCCAACAAAAACCTTATCAATGGAAACGTACGAAGTACAAAAATTCATATTTAATGTCATATTTCTTAAATAGCACATGCACATCCTCGAATCACAATGAACTTGGGAAGCAAGTGTCAAACTCATCCAATGAAAGCTGACAGCTTCAGCAAACTTTCCATGTACAGGTGTAC
Source organism: Hanleya hanleyi (assembly GCA_036873755.1). Lineage (NCBI taxonomy): Eukaryota > Metazoa > Mollusca > Polyplacophora > Lepidopleurida > Hanleyidae > Hanleya > Hanleya hanleyi. Next base: position 70,497 of record JAVTVY010018270.1, read on the forward strand.
ATATATCATTGGCAGATTACTAAGACAAAACCCTCAAAATTTGAACAAAAATCAATATTGCATCTCCTAAATAGCACAGGGATATCCTCCAATCATATGAAATATGTGTATCAAGTTTCATAATCATCCAATGACAGCTGGCAACTGCAGCAAAGTTTACATGTAGAGGCCTACATGTACAGCCTCTTCATGTACAGTTCGGCTAAACAGAAAACTATAATTTGCCATAATTTGGACAAAAATCAATATTTCATCTCAAAAATAGCACAGGTACATCCTCTAATCATAAGAAACATGTGTACCAAGTTTCATAATCATCCAATGATAGCTGACAGATGTACATGTGCACTTCAGCTTAACGCACAACTCTATCATAGGGATTTTAACATTGGAGCACCCACAGGTGGAACCCCCCATATTTTTTCTAGATTTTTTTGAATTTGCTAAACACCGACGACATCCTCTTTCCCCCCTCACAATATCTCCCCTTTACTTCGTAAGGCGAGATAAAAACAATTGGGATTGTCTGCATTGCAAAAAAATAATAATAAAATCTGGCCACCTGCCTCATTTCCTGACAAGCAGTAAAACAAATAATTATATATAAAGATATAAAGATTCATTAATAATAACAGTTAACAGTTTGCCATGGATTAAAATCAGATACGCAACAACATTAAAAAAATAAGAAAATTCCTGATATTTTTGTCCCACATTTTCATTTCATACCATGATGGTTTTCACAGTAAAAGATAAAAATTACCCAAAAAAATTCAAGAGTCACAGACATAAACAAGAAGTGCAGTGCCGTTCAAGTTAAAATCTTGACCTCAAATAAACTGACTTTCTGAAGAATGTGTCTTCTCAACCTAAAGTGGTAGACTGCGTTGTTGTTGTTCATGACAGGTCTCATACAGGTAATGTCTCTGAAGAAACGATCCATTTTTATTTTCATAAATTTTCTACCGCTTTATTCTACTTTGCCCGATGTGCTGTCATAGGGAAAATTGTTTGTCATTCTAATTATGAACGAATCCGAATCAAATTCATCTGCTAAATGATATCCAAATGTCCCAGGTTTCATTTTCACCCTCATGTAATTTCCGTGCGAGGACCATGTGTTAGCATTCAATTACTGTTTTCGCCTGTTGGGTTTAACGTAGGTGGCTTGCACCAGCAGCCGAGCGAAGGAGAATACACTCGTTCCATTTGGCGCCAGTCGGGAACCATTACAGAAAGTATATTCTAGGCTCCCAAAAAATAATCGAGCAAAGGTTTCCGAGATTTGGTTAGCGCATTACATCATCAAAACATGGAAGACCGCCACTGTCTGTTTTGCAGCAAGATAAAAAGATATCTCGGGAGTTTCTGAGTGTAGGTCAGCTATTTGACTCGACTCTTCGTGAAATATCGAATAAATTGTTCCATTTCAGGCAAGCCTTTAAGCAAATCGATTCCCGTCGAAATTCTACCCCTGATCTGCTATCATGATATGTTGTTGTCCCAATACAGACCGCGGCTTCCTCCACCTGGAACAGGGCGGAAAGAGATGCGGATCTAATTGATTATATTGCCAGAGCCAGGCAGTGGAATAAATTTGGAAAACCCCCACACCCGTAAGTATTTACATACCGTCTCATGTTTAAGACTCTGGATAACAGGTACAAAAAATATACAACACCATGCTGATTCCATTATGCCACTCAAGTTTATTTAGTGGCATTTCAACCCTTCACAATAAAATACAAAATTAAATATAATTCATATCAGCTTCTTGTCTTGTTCTTCACATTCAAATACCTAACAAATTAACTTGTGTTTGTGATATTTCTTGCATTTGTGAGGTTTTCATAAGAAAGATTTAAGTTCTTACGAGATCTCACGTGAGACTCACGTGTGAGACGGCAGTAGCGGCTCCCACAACTGGCCCCCTGATGATGCCGTTTACGCCGCTTGTTTTTCTGTGTGTTTCCCTGTGCAGGATAAGCATAATTCTGTCATGTTCTAGTTTCCGAGTTCCACACGGAGATAACTCCGTGTGACTCCGCGTCATTCGGAGTTTTCTCCGTGTCAATATGCATACTTCAGTCATTTCTCAGTTTCCGTGTTCCTCCGTCTTCCTCCGTGTCATTCGGAGTTTTCTACACGTAGATTCCGTGTTGAATGGTCCCAATACTCCGCATAAATCCGTATCGCCGATACGGAGCCAATGCGGAAATCAACTACACGTATTTTACGCGTAGATTCCGTGTGTCATGCGGAGATCTGATCTACGGGTGGGAGCACTTGCGCTAGAATTTTTTTTGAGTTTTACTGATATTTCCTCGCCCATATCATTGTGTAGTTGTATCTAAATAAACTTATTTTAATCCTTGAATCTTGTCCGAGTTCGCGATCCGACGTCTGTTGTCGTTGTTGTTGTTTACTGGCACACTGTGACTCTCCGCACAAAGGTGATACGGACAATTTGATCAAATGGTGCATAGGAGAACCTTTGATAGGAGAGTGTTGGGCAGTATCGCGCTTATTCATTGGACAGGCAGTTCATTATCATCCAATGAAATACAGCGCTACGAAGATTGCCAAATGCCATCTTCGCAATATTGCTGACATCATCAGTAAATGCACAAGATTCCCTCTGACGGGATCGTTCGCTAGGCAGAAATTGTTGCTGCAAACGATGTTGATCTGATATTTTACAGCTAGCTACCCCTCGAAACAGAATAAAACTTGTGCACTATAGACATTAATGTACTAAATATAAGAATGCTTTGACTGCAATGACTAATGAACTGCAAAACCGTGGGCAAAGAAATTAGACACGGAAATTGAGTGGCCCGGGCTTTGCAACAGCAACAAGAACAACGAAATGCATCTGACATCTCCTCTCAATGAAAAATTACCATTTTCAAGGTCATAAAATCAACAATCTTGGGTTGTTGATTCTCCTTTAAGTATAACTGAAAGGCATAGTATCATTTGATTGGATTTTCAAACAGAATTGACAGACATCGACATCGTATTGGTTTTTCTTTTTCCAGGAAATATTGAAGGTATCATATTTTGTGTATTCATTATGAGGGTGCCCATATATTTTACATAACTAAATGTCAGCTATATAAGGCTGCAGATATCCTTGAAAAAAAAGTTGTTGAAAAGCAATTTCTTGCATACAGAAATTCGACAAAGTTAATCATGCAGTCATATTTATTTCATGTTAGCTAACAATTATAAACAACTATTTCTGGAAAAAAACAGTACCTTTTGTAGTACTGAGTACGAAGTAGGCCGCCAAAGCCAGATACAATCTTTGTCAGGGCAGCACAATCCAAATGTTAGGTACTAAGTTATTGATGCCTGCCAAAGTGTCGGTCACCAGTGAAAAAATTATTCGCAGGCTTGCAATGAAGGCGGACGTGTATAATGGATGTGTAATTTTCAACTGTGGGTTTGAAATTTGTTTTCAGTTATCCCTATGAAAATGTTTGCATAATTGAGTTTCTGAGCCGAAAATATGAAAACCATGGAAATGTTGAGTTTTTTAGATTGGCGCGCCGAAAAATTGAGTTTTGTGAAATTCTCAAATTGAGTAGATGAAAGATTTTGGGCTAGAATAACCCCTGGCCATGATTGGTGCGGAGATACAGATGAACATGAGGCTGCACCTAAAAAAAAAATTTTACAAGTAAATTTTCTGTTATTAAGCTAAAACTTACCTCACTTCCACTCTTTGCATTTCTTGTCTACATGAAATATCACAGTAAGAATTTAAATGACACAGTTATCTCCCCTGCTAGTCACCTGATAGCATAGCTACCCACAATTCCACTTCCTTCTTTTTCTACAGCTTCGTAGGGCTGGAAGTAAACATTGTCAACTTACTGCAGTCGGAGTTGGTCACCATGGTCAACCCCAGCCATATTATCATTATACTTTGAAACAACTTCAGGAGCTGGAACATCTGCTCTTGTACCATCCTTCTGCTTCCGTTTCATTTGAACAACTACCGTCGGATCTGAATTTGTAGATAGGAAGTTTACTTGCCGTTTATCGTACCAGGATGTTGCGACTAAATTTCCTTTCTGTAATGCCTTTGACACTCCCCTTTGTTTCTTCAAACAATTCCGGTAGAGGCTATCGGGCCATCCTTTGCGATCCACACGACAAGTGCCGGCGGCATAAATTCCATCGGAGTGGAGCTTCTCTAATAGATTTGGACTGGAGAAAAAATTATCCATGTAGACATGGAAATTTTTTCCCACTAATCTTCTGGTCAGGTCGATAACAACTCTGGAAGCAAGTCCTTTTTCCGCAACGCCATCTGTTTTACCGGTGTACACCTGCATTTCATACACATAACCATTAGTGCTGTCTGCTAACTCCCACACTTTGATTCCAAATTTGCATGGCTTAGCTGGTAGATATTGCCTATAACTGAGGCGACCGCGAAATGGAATCATTGCTTCATCGACAGAAACGGTCATATGTGGGCGGTAATTCTCTATCAGGTTTGGTGAATGACGTTGAAAACCGGCGCAATGTGATGTAACTTGACATGACCAGGCTGACCTCTTGGGGGGTTGGTTGTCGAATCATTCAAATGAAAATATTGAAGTAATTTCTCAAATCGTGGTCTGGTCATGACCATGGGTACCGATGGAATTTTGAAGAACTGATCTTTGGCCCAGTAATTCTTGTAGGATGGCAGCTGGATAACAGACATGAGAACATGAAGCCCAATGAAAGCTTTCATTTCTTCAGAATTTGTCTCGATCCATTTCGGATCTGGTGTTTTCTCTGCAAATTGGCTAGCATACAAATTGGTCTGTTCTGTGAAATGATCGAACAATGTTTCCGGGAAAATTAAATTCAGGAAGTCCAGTTCGGTTTTTTTCCTTTTCTAGAACAAAAACTGGACCAGTTTCCTCAGAAAATTGACCTACTGTTACTGCTGTCCGGTTCGAGCTCCATTTGGAATTTTGAGTACCGGTAGTTGTTGTTGTACGGCTTGTCGACGTTTCGGGCACTGTGTCATCTGTCGGTTCGATTTCGCCTTCAGAATAATTAAATCTTCGTAACTGACATAAAGGAATGTCATCATCAGATGAATCTGTATCGGCTACATCTAAATCTGAATCACTTTCGACTTCAGAAAATTCGACATCGTCACCAGTGAAGGCGAGAAATTCCTCGTCACTTGACGAGTCGGCCCAGGCGGCCATGATTTTTACAACCCACGCTTGAACCCACGCTATCGTTGTCAAACTAGACCGGAAACTAACATTATAGCCAATGAATGAAAGTCTAGAACATGCCTTGGACTCTTATAAAACATCTTATGATTGGACATCAATGTAGGAAGTACTGCAGATTTATTAGAATCAACCAATGACAAGCAGTGTTATTCGCGGCTTAGGCCGCTCCGAGGGAAATGGCTGCTGGAAATCTCCGCGGGTTTAGACGTTCCCAGGGAAGCACAGCTGTAGTCTGGCGACGGCCCTAGCCGCTGCGGGTAGCGAATGAGTTAAGCTAAAACTTACCTCACTTCCAGTCTTTGCATTTCTTGTTCTACATGAAATCATACAGTAAGAATTTGAATGACACAGTTCTCTCCCCTGCTAGTCACCTGACTGCTCACTTACCCATAATTCCTCCTTCTTGTTTCCACTGCGACACATGGTTAGGATGTATCACAGAGGGGAGGTGGGTGGGCATCACTGGAAGTGAGGTAAGTTTTAGCTTAATAACAGAAAATTTACCTGTGAAATTTTTTTGTTATTTGCGCTGAAAACTTACCTCACTTCCACTCTTTGCATAGAGTGCCACCGTAAGGTAGGTGGGCAAACTGATACAATCCGTGGTTAGTGATAAATGCCATACATAGTGACTAGTACAGAGTAGAAATCATAGATCTTCTACCTCACAGAGGATCCATGGAATCATACAACAGGAATAACCTGTATGCCTATGGTACACAGGGAACCTCTGTTGCTACTCTGACTTCAAGGCTGAGATGCAAGATACGCCCCCCCCCTTTTTTTTCG